>JBBPQU010000139.1:0-35474 GCA_038092655.1 Boletus sensibilis | reverse complement strand
CCAGGAGACAGAGTGTTACCAAGGTAAACTAAGTATAACTCGACTCCGAAACAAGTCCGTAGCAACATAAAAGAGAATGAAACAAAAGGGTAAGGGAAGCGAAGTCAGAAGAGTAAAGAAGAAAGATATCCGGACTCGTAATATGGCTAATCCGAAGTATCCGAAATTAAGGAAACAAGTGAAAGTGATATCCGAGAAGGTAAACACTTACCGGTGGGTCTTACCAAACATGGACAACGTCTTCAGGACAACAGACACAGAAACCTATAAAAGGAATAGACAGATCTGGACTTTCCGGAAAGCGGATAAGATATCCAGACGAGCGGAAAAGGTCGGATTAGGCGGATGGAAGTTGTTACAATTCAGCCTAGAGGCACGGACACCCAGCCATCCGGACTCATTTTTCTTTAAACCCTCAATCAACGTCCCACCTAGACAACTCTCTCGCCCTCACCTGACAACTCCATTCAGCGCCCCCTCTCATTCATGCATTCATCCAACCACGCACCACTAACTCATCTTTCCTAAACCACTTGATGGCTGTTCCACAGCCTCGATAATCCTACCAATCATTTCATGGCTGTTCCCACAGCCTCTCTGATCCTGATCCTCCCAAGGGCCATACCCACATAACCCCTCCCTCCTATGGCTGTCCCACAGCCTCATTGATCCTATTTCTCCCAGTGGCTATACCCACATCGCCACCTCATTCCGATCCTCCCCGATCCGCGACGGCTATCCCACAGCCTCTCTGATCCTAATTCTCCCAGTGGCTATACTTATGCAGCCACTTATTCCTATCTCCCTGATCATTCAACGGCTGTCCCACAGCCCCTTTGATCCTAACTCTCCCAATAGCTATACCGCCACAACCATTCCGATTCTCTCTGATCCGCTTCTCTCCGATACGTTCCTATTTCTCCTGATCTATCATTCCTATTTATCCCGCAGACTCTGCCTCCTAACGTGTCCTCTCACATGCATTGTATCCCTTTCCATAGTCACGTTCACGACGCGACTCATCACATGACTCACGTCTTGCCTGCCCTAACTTATATTCAAGCTCCGCTTGAACTATATTCTTACCGTATATAAACCTCACCACTCTGTACTTTGTACCTCTAACTTAGACCTACACAATCTACAGTGTAGACCACTCCTAGCAGTCACTCCTCACTGCCAAGGATCCCATCCTCTGTTCCTCTCCTCTTGTGCCTTGGGATGGCATTCTAAGTACAAGACCAAGTAGCAACCCCAAGCTACCCATCATGTTGCCTCTCGTCCTGGCTTGTTGACTGATAATCGTTGAAGGAGGCAGACCTTCAGACGGTTGGACCATTGATCAATAGGGGTCAATAGGTAGTCGAGCTTCTTGGTTGGCAAGCGCTCGACTAGTGGATCTGCCACCAGGATAGGCAGTTCTCAAAGTCTTCACAAAGACTTCCTAGGGGAACCCCACAAGACTCATCCTCACTACTGTGACAATCCATCAGGGAGTAGTGCTAAGGAGCAGCAAGCCTTAGCAACCTTTGACATCTCGGTGCCCTCAGACCTCTTCGAAGGAGATAGCCAACAAGACCAGGTCATCCCATTGCGCCGACACAAATTTACTTCTGTTAGGACAATCAACCATTGGTTGACTGTACTTGCCCACAGGCCGTCAGTCAACTCCACATCTTCCTTGCAAGAAGTGCTAGAGAGTCGGTCAGATACACTTTGGTGTACCATTGTTACTAGGTCGTAACAGAAGTGTGGAAGGGTTCGAATAGATCGTCGAGGATATTATGGATGGAAGGGAAATGTCTGGGAGTGATAATGCGGTGAATACGAAGCTAGGGAATGTGAGTTCCCTACATCGGATCTATCTGTTGTGTTATCTATAGAACTAGTGATCGGATCTCAGTATTTATGATTGGATCTTGATCATAGCCACTTTGCCCGGATCTCAGTATCCTTGTAGATCTTGATCATTCATTTAGTTTCTTCTTTGATTTCGGACTTTGTATCATACGATCGGATCTTGATCTCAGATCTCAATGCCCATCTCGATCGTCTAGTTTATATTAGTTTCCATTGCACTTGCATCTATCGCATGTTGGACAATTCTTCACTTCATTCACGACGTTCCCCTTTACCCATCATGTATAGCCTTCACTGGCCCTTAACCCACTTGCTTATGTTGTATTCCTTCCATTGTGTTCTATGATATTCCGTACCGGCCCTAAACCGGTTCGTAGTTGGTATATATAGTCGTAGTCGTACACTTTGTATGTCTTTACGCTTGAAATTCCCTTATACTTGCTGCAATCCTTTGAGGGTTGTATTTGTAAGTCATCGTTAGGGCTTTGATTGTTTGTGACTGATATTTGGTCATTTCAAGTATGGTAGCAATGTAGCTGTTGCACTTTGTAATCCACCAGACCCTATATATGTGTTCAGTGATGATGTCGCACATAATCATGATTTTTGTGTCGAATAGGCATCTTTTCCTAAGGACAATCTTGTGAACCACCTTTGCAAACTATCTATGGAGACTTTGAGTAAGTCAATTTGATGTCTGATTCCTGATGTCAATGTCCGGAGGTCCGAAGGTCCGGAGTTCAGCGGAGCAAGTCCGGTGCTATTTGTACCGGAGCTCAGCTGTTGCCTAAGGTGGGTGAGAACAACTTTATTTACCTATTTGTACTGGAGCTATGGTACATTAGCCTTAGAGTAAATAGTATGGAGCAAGTAACTCACCTCAGCTGTTGCCTAAGGTGGATGAGAACAACTGAGGTGCAAAGAGAAGAAGTGGGAGATTATATACTGTATGGTGAAGGCACACTCGTACCTCAATAATTGTCAGGGAAGAGAAGAAGAAGAAAAGTATAGTAAGAAGGTGTTACCGAGTTACAACACTACCATAAGGAAAAACAGTGTTCCAGAGTTAGCAACTCCTGAACTCTGGAGCAGTGGGATATCTAGGTGATCCTGTCAGAGGACCAGACAACCGGAATACCTTCTGGAGTAAGTAATATTTTGTCACCTGAGGGTCGTCCTTCCATCATCAGTTGCTCTCACCGTAAAACATGCAGTGGTTTGATCCAACACCTACTTGAGTGTCTTTGATACTTGGAGTATGCTGGTGCTGATACTCTATGTGACACTTATCTTACTTACTTTCCTATGAGCGTGTCCATGGCCGAGCCTGACAGTTACTACATGGTGAAGATCCTTGAGCATGAGTATGGCTGAAACATTGTTGATACCTTGGCGACATCACTGCAAGCCTCACTTTGTAAGGCTGATGAGCTGAAGAATGTCAGGAGGAAGAACAAACTAGAAAGTGTCACTGCTGCTTGACAGGCCTCGGCTCAGTATGAACATGAATGGCTCCAGAATGTTGTTTTTGATTGCCTCAATTGGTATTACAAGGGTTCGATATGGACTGAGCCACCTGTATGTGCTGTGTGTGGTCAATATCAATGAAATGTATTGACATATGATCTGTCGTGCAGCGAGCACCTCAAGCTGGATGTTCTTTGATTGTGTGATCCATTCATCATCAAGAAGTGCATGGTCCAGCCTAGAGGAAGACATGCCCCAACAACGATGACAACGATGAGTTGGAAGGACAAAGCCCTGCAAAGAAAACAGCGATTGCTGATCCAAGCAACAATATGGAAGGGGTGGAACTGTGAAAAAGAAGTACATACAACAATGGCTGGTGTCATCATCTTGTTATCTTGCCCCCGTAAAATGTCATGCAATGCATTTCCCTGCGTTCCAAATGACCACCACGATGCTCTGTCATAGTGATTTTATCGCATACTTTAGTAACTATAACTATTTCTTGCTTTTTTATGGAGTCAGGGATTGGCGCACATAGCGCCGCTATGATATGATTAATAGATTCCATGAAATCAAGTTTATCAAGATTAGATGAAATTGTGTGCCACTATACAATAGCAGTAATTTGCCAGTAAACTCAGTCACATGTGATAACAACAAATGGACTGAGGGGAGACAAACAGAGTATTGTAAGGCTAATAAAAAGATTGGCACTCTTGTGTGCTCTTGTTGAGGAATGGAAGATATTGTAACAAAGTGTGAGATGAATGAAGACAAAGTATCTAAGGTGAACAAATTCTTATAAGAAGTTAGACTTGACAGAATACAAAGTAAGACAACAACAGTGTCATGTCATGGCAATGGTGTACCTGGCCAATGCAGACAATAGATGATGTTGGCTGATTTGGTGGTCTACCATGCTTGCTATTCCAACAAAGTTCAATACTATACTTTACATAGAAAAAACAACTGCAAATTCTACAAGTCATGACATTTAGCCTATGCTATGAGATTATATTAGTACATGAAAAGCTATGTCACTTCATGACCTACACAAAGGGTGGTGCAAGATTACATCCATAATAAGTTTCACTTTTTCCTCTGTGCCATTGACAGCAGAATATTTGACAAAGAGCCCAGCCATTTTCTCGTATACCTGAGCAGATATTCCAGATGTGTTATACTTTTGTACTGCCAAGGAGAAGGGATCTTTGGAATTATTGTGGACAAGAGTGAAGGAACATTGGAGACATAGTATGAGGCCTATTAGAAAAAATATAAATTTTGTCAAAAGCATAAATTGATTAAATTACCAATGCCATTTTGAAGGATCTCTTTCCATGTATTGGCTGTCTTCTTAGTCTAAAATGCATGAAGAGTTAGCATAATAAGTGGATTTCCATGATTATACATGCCATGGATATTGCCTCTATTGTTTGAAGAGAAACCTGGGAGATATGAGATTATTTTAGCAACTGCAGATCATATGGTAAAAGATTTACTGGGTGGGACTGAGACTTGGTGACAATCTAAATGACATTAGTTGTAATATATGAAATATCAAGACCATCATATAAATATCTTACTTTCTAAATATCAACAAAGCATAATTGTAAATAACACAAAAAAGTTGCATGACAAACTAAACTTACATCCTATAGGAATAGCAATGCATAACTGCACAATTCTTGAATTAGCAAGATAATACTTACCAGCTGAGCATACCAGAATGTGGGGAATGGTGGAATTATGCCAGATTTGACACAATGAAATAACAAGTTTAATAATTAGAATGCAGATTTCCATTGTATATCAGGTCACTCACATTCTATGTTGAATGAAGTATTAGAGGCAGGCATGTATGTATTAGCAATCTATATTCTCAAAACATATCAAATTATTCACTTTCTGTAAAAAAGCAAGTTAACATTAACTGATGAATGTCATTCTTGCTGTAATTTCCAATGAATTTGCTTACTTCCTATCAATAGAAAAGTGGTAAAAGAAATGAGCATCAGTTGATCAATAAAAGTACTTGCAAACTATCAGTGAAACAATCATAACAGCATAGAGAATAGAAAGGAATCATCAGCAGCTTTCTCATTTAAAGCCTATATTAGACTACTTACTTTCTATCAATAGAAGAGCAGCAAGAGGCATGGTCATTAGCAGCATTTTTTTTGTAAATCCACTTCAGACCACTTACTTCCTATCAATGGGAGAGCAGCAGGAAGCATGGTCATCAGCAGAATTCTCATTTCAAATCCACATCACACCACTTACTTCCTATCAATAGTAGAGCAGCAGGTGGCATAGTCATTAGTAGCATTCTCATTTCAAATCCACATCAAACACTTACTCTCTACCATTGGAAGAGCGGCAGGAGGCAGGGCATCAGTAGCACTCACATTTCAAATCCACATAAATCCACATACTCGCTATTAATAGAAGAGCAACAGGAGGCATGGGTATCAGCAGCATTCTCATATCAAATCTAATCACTTACTTCCTATCAATAGGAAAGCAGAAAGAGGCATATGAGCAGCATTTTCATTTGCAATCTATATCACACCACTTACTTGCTATCAATGAAAGAGCAGCAGGATGCATTGTTGTTAGCAACATTATTATTTCAGACCCACTTCAGACCACTTACTTCCTAGAAATGGGAGAGTAGCAAGAGGCATGGTCATCAGTAGGATTGTTCTTTAAATACAAATGAGACCACTTACAAGCTATCAATTGAAAGCAGCAGGAGACATTGTCATTAGCAGCATTGTCATTTCAAATCCACATTGCACCACTAACCTGCTATCAATGGGAGAGTAGAAGAAGGCATGGTCATTAGCAGCATTCTCCTTGCAAATATACTTCAAACCACTTACTTCCTACCAATGGGAGAATAGCAGGAGGCATGGTCATCAGGAGCATTCTCATTTCAAATGCACTTCAGACCACTTACTTCCTGTCAATGGGAGAGTAGTAGGAGGCTTGGTTATCAACAGCAGTCTCATTTCAAATCCACTTTAAACCACTTACTTCCTATCAATGGAAGAGCAGCAGGAGGCATGGTCATCAGCAGCATTCTTCTTTTAAATCCATATCAGACCACTTACCAGCTGTAAATGGAACAGAAACAAGAGGCATGGTCATGAACTGCATTTTCATTTCAAATGCACATCAGACCACTTACAAGCTATCAATGGGAGAACAGCAGGAGGCATGGTGATCAGTAGCATTCTCATTTCACATCCACATCACACCACTTACTTCCTATCAAGGAGAGAGCAGTAGATAGCATGGTCATTAGGAGCATGCTTGTTTCAAATCCACATCACACCACTTACAGCCTATCAATGAAAGAGCAGTAGGAGGCATCATTATCAGCAGCACTCTCATTTCAAATCTACATCAGACCACTTACATGCTATGAATGGGAGAGCAGTAGGAGGCTGCTCATCAGCAGTGTTCTCACTTGAAATCCACATCAGGCCACTTACAAACTATAAATGAAAGACCACCAGGAGGCATGGTCAACAGCAGTATTCACATTTCAAATATACAGAACACTTACTTGCTTTGAATGGGAGAGCAGCAGAAGGCATTAGTATCAGCAGCATTCTCATTTTGAATTCATATCAGACCACTTACAAGCTGTGAAAGGCAGGCATGGTCATCAACAGCATTCCAATTTCCAGTGTACATCAGACCACTTACTTCCTATCAATGGGAGAGCAGGAAGGGGCATGCTCATCATCAGCATTCTCATTCAAATCCACATCACATCACATACTTCCTGTTAATGGGAGAGCAACAGATAACATGGTCATTATCTCTCATTTGAAATCCATATCACACCACTTACAAGCTATGAATGGGAGAGCAGCAGGAGGCATGGTCATCAGCAGCATGTCCATTTCCAAATCATGCCACTTACATGCTATAAATGGGAGAGAAGCAGAAGATATGCTTATCAGCAGTGTTCTCATTTCAAATCCACATGAGAACACTTACTCGCTATCAATAGGAAAGCAGCAGGTGGCATGGTCATCAGCAGCATTCACATTGCAAATCCATATCAGAGCACTTACTTGCTAAGAATGGGAAAGCAGCAAGAGACATGATCATGAGTAGCAGTCTCATTTGAAATCCATATCACACCACTTACTCCCTATCAATGAGAGAGCAGCAGGAGGCATATCATCAGCAGCAGTTACATTTCAAGTCCCACACAGATTGGCACATACAGCCTGTCAATGAAAGAGCAGGATGAGACATGGTCATCAGCAGCATTCTTACTTCAAATCCACATCAGGCAACTTACATGCTATGAATGAGAGAGCAGCAAGAGGTATGCTCATCAGCAGTGTTCTTATTTCAAATCCACATCACATCACTTACTTCCTATTAATGGAAAATAGCAGGTGGCATAGTCATTAGTAGCATTTCCATTTCAAATCAATATTACACCACTTACAAGCTATGAATGGAAAAGCAACAAGAGACATGGTGATCAGCAGCATTCTCATTTCAAAGCAACATCACACCACTTACTCACTATCAATGGAAGAGCAGCAGCAAGCATGCTTATCAGCAGTGTTCTTACTTCAAATCCATATCAAACCACCTACAAGCTAACAATGCAGGAGGAACACCAGGCATGGTCATCAGCAGCATTCTGATTTCAAATTCACATGAGACAACTTACTTGCTATAAATAGGAGAGCAGCAGGAGGCATGGTCATCAGTAGCATTTTCATTTCAAATCCACATTAGACCACTTACATGCTATCAATGGGAGAGCAGTAGCAGATATGCTTATCAAGAATGTTCTCATCTTCAATTCACATCAGACCACTTACTCTCTGTCAATGGGAGAGCAGCAGGAGGCATGGTCATCAGCAGTAGTCTCCTTTCAAATCTACATCAGAACACTTACTCGCTATTAATGAAAAAGCAGCAGAAGGGATGGTCATTAGTAGCAATTTCAAATCCACATCACACTACTTACAGCCTATCAATGAAAGAGCAGTAGGAGGCATGGTTATCAGCAGAAACCTAATTTTAAATCCACATTAGACCACTTACTCGCTATGAATAAAAGAGCAGCAGGAGACATGGTCATCAGCAACATTCTCATTTCAAATTCACATCACACCACTTACAGCCTATCAATGAAGGAGCAGCAAGAGAAATAGCATTAGCAGCAGTGTCATTTGAAATCCACATCACACCACTTACATGCTATCAAGAAGGGTTGGTTATCAGCAACATTCTTATTGTAAATCCATATCAGACCACTTACTTCCTATCAAGGGAAGAGCAGCAGGTGGCATGGTCATCAGCAATATTCTCATTTCCAGTCCACATCAGACCACTAACTCGCTATAAATGGAAGAGAAACAGGAAGCATGGTCATCCATATCATTCTCATATCAAATCCCCATTAGAATACTCACAAGCTATCAATGGGAGTGCAGCAGGAAACATCATGTTCAGCATTTTCATTTCAAATCCACATCAGACAACTTACAGCCTATTGATAAAAGAGCAATAAAATGCATGGTCATCAGCAGCATTTTTATGTCAAATCCATATCAGACCACTTACTTCCTATCAATAGGAGAGCAGAAGGCGACATAGTCATTAGCAGAATTCTCATTTCAAATTCACATAACACCACTCACAAGCTATGAATGGAAGAGCAGCAGGAGGTATGGTCAATAGCAGCATTCACAATTTCAAAATCACAAGAGACTACTGACTCGCTATAAATGAGAGAGCAGCAGAAGGCATGGTCATTAGCAGCATTCACATTTCATAACAATGTCACACCACTTACAAACTATGTATCAGTGGAAATACAGCAGGAAGCATAATCATCAGCAGCATTCTAATTTCAAATCCATATCGGACCACTTACTTCCTATCAATGGGAGAATAGCAGAAGGCATGATCATTAGCAGCCTTTTGATTTGCAGTCCACATCAGACCACTTACCTCCTATCAATGGAAGATTGGCAGAAGGTATGATCATCAGTAGCATTCTCATTTAAATTCACATCAGATCACCCACAGCCTATCAATGAAAGAGTAGTAAAAAACATAATCATCAGCAGCAGTCTCATTTAAAATCCACATCAGACCACTTACAGCCTATCAATGGAAGAGCAGTAGGAGGCATGGTCATTAGCAGCATTCTCCTTTCAAATCCATCTCAGACCACTTACAGCCTATCAATGCAAGAGCAGCATGTCACAGGCATGCTCATCAGCAACAGTCTTATTTCAAATCTGCATCAGCTCACTTACATGCTATATGTAAATCAAAGTGTAGCAGGAGATATGCTTATCAGGAGTGTTCTCATTTCAATCCACATCAGATTACTTACTTTCTAGTAATGGAAAACCAGCAGGAGGCATGGTCATCAGCAGCATTCTGATTTCAAATCCACATCAGACCACTTACTTCCTATTAGAGCAGCAGGTGGCATGGTCATTAGCAGGATCATATCCTCATTACATCACTTACAAGCTATGGATGGGAGAGCAACAGGAGACATGGCCATTAGCAGTATTCTCACTTCAAATCCATATCAGACCACTTACATGCTATCAATGGGAGAGCAGCAGCAATCAGCAGTGTTTTTATTTCAAATCCACATCAGAGCACCCACAAACTATCAATAGAAGAGCAGCAGGAGGGATGCTGATCAGCAGCATTCTTATTTCAAGTCCACATCAAACCACTTACTCACTATCATTGGAAGAGCAGCAGGAGGAATGGTTATCCACAGCATTCTCATTTCAAATATCAGACCACTTACATTCTATCAATGGGAGATTAGCAGGATAGATGCTCATCAGCAGCATTCTCATTTCACATACACTCAAACTACTTACTTCCTGTCAATGGGAAGGTAGCAAGAGGCATGATCATTAGCAGCATTCTCATTTAAATTCATATCATACTACTTACTCTCTATTATTGGGAGAGCAGCAGGAGGCATGGTCAACAGCAGCATTCTTATTTCAAATCCATGCCAGACCACTTACTTTCTGTCAATAGGTGTGCAGCAGGAGGCAAGTTCATCAGCAGTGTTCTGATTTCATATTCACATTCAAACACTTACAACCTTGCAATGGACAGCATAGAACACAGGCCTATAATCAATACCCTGCCTCGAAATGCACACTTGATGACCTACATGCTATTATTGGAACAGCAGTTGTACATATGAATGAAAATGATCAATAACATATTGTTTTTTATCCACATCCCACTCACTTGCTTTATATTCAATAATGGTTGCATAGTCAATATAAAACCCTCAGTTTTGTGTTTTTCAGACATATATGAGACTGCTTACTCCCTACCATGTTATATGAAAACATATCAATTTATTAGCCACACCCCCTCTCAAAACATTTCAGATCACTTACTCCCTGACCATCAAAGGAAAGAAGTAGGCATGAAATCAGTTGCATGCATTGCTGTATGACTTACTCTCTTTTAATTCAATACAATAATAAACATAAATTCATCAGTAACACTTTTTTTCAAGCATCCATCAAATTACTTACTTGCTATTAATGCAAGAGCAGTGGAAATAGATGAAGATTAATCCATTGCCATCACCTTTCTTTGATGCACCACTTACATACTATTCATATAATAAAACATGTGAGTTTATCATGATTTCAATGCATAATATATCACATACTGTCTTCATGGAGGGAATAAAATCATTGATCAGTCAGCTCTTTTTCAATTTGATGTCATGATGATCACCTAATCAACAATATATCATTATCATTCAAACACATAATTTAAATTATTGACATGCAAAAACTTACCTGTGTATGTGGAAACCAACTTCCCAATGCTCCAAATAGATCAAGATCTTTCTTGTTTGTGGTCCTGAACTCAACATAAGGCACCAAGGCACTTTATGGCATCAATACATCCATCTTTTACATCCAAAAACTGTTTCACTTACTGTCTGACTGCATACTCAACACATAGCAGGATATTCTTTTTCTGTGCTTTAATCAACAACATCTGCAGTGATTTATCATTCAATGCAGTTGCAGTTTGTTCCAGCAATTCTTTACATCCTATGTCAGATGTATCCATGTCTAGTAATATAATCAATAGAATACAATAGATATGAGAAGCACAATATTATATACAAACCTTCCAGTTGTACAAATGCCTGTGGAGGACATGCCATCTTTCACAGATCTCCCCATACATTTCTCTTGGTAAAAATCTCTTCAGTGTGTCTCCTCTGCCTCCTAAGTTGATCTTCTAGAGGCAGTAGTAGGTCTTCAGGCTGGAACACCTGTGTCATGAGTGCATCACATTTAGTGAATAGCACCACAACTGGCACTAGCACCCAAACCAATGAGCTCAGAAAGTATCATCAAGAAGAATTCATCACCATTCCTAGTGTCACATTCACCAAAGAATCTTTCCTCTGCAACAGTGACAGCACGATGAAGTTGATCCATTGGGATACAGTACCTGCCTATGTTAAAGTTGTCAGAATCCAGTACAAAATGCCTGCTCACCATATGGCATGGATCCTCTTCTTGAGGAATGTTGTATTTGCCTGCTCTATGATGAAGTTCTTCATCTTCTTAAACTCATCCTCACGGCCAGCCTCAAAACCAGCAGAGTCACGGAAGATGAGTTTCTGGTTGCTTTTGAACACCATCTCATGGTTGATGTCATGGAGTCCACGCTGTGGAAGGTGAGATGGGTTGCAAAGGTCCTACAATGACATTCATGGTAACCATGACACTCACCTCCCTGGACCCCTCGATCACAAAACCAACCTGATCACATGTCGATTGCATTAGCACCCAGTATATCCCACCTTGGTAAACCATACCTTTTCCCCTTGATCATTGTAGATCTCCGGGTCTTCCGTCGAGTTGCAGATTTTCTGAAGGATGGTTGTCTTGCCGGAATTCGCCCTGCCGATAATGAGAATTCTAAATCGTCCAAATTTCTCCATGAGGTCCGGGTCAACGTGCTGCATGAAGTTGGCAACATCCGAAGCTTTCGTCTGCAAGTTGGGAACAACACCCGAGTTGTCGGCGCGTGGCGAGAGAGAGACGGGGTCTGTGTCCTGTTCCTCGGGTGCACCTGAATCTATGTACTGTGTCTCGAGAGCGAGAGCATCGGTATCTTTGGCTTGAGCCAGGAAAGTGTTCGAGTTGTTGTGGATCGCACTGGGTTGCGTGTTGGGTACGTCGGAACGTTCGGCAGGCGCCGGAGATGAGTTTGTACTGGCGATGCGGGATCCGGAGCGTCCGAATTGTTTCTTAAGGGTGGCCTTCATTGCGGGAGTGGTTAAGAAAGCTGAGAGATGAGTGAAGTACGATTGATAGCTTGGGAGATGTTGGATCCGAACGACGATGGGCACCGCGGGATTACAACTCTCAACGGGAAATGCTGCACCACTGCTGTGTGTGCCGTGCCAATTACCTAATTGGGTAGAGATGACCCCTTTTCCTTTAAAGCATCAGCATGGATCCGGTCAAAGAGAGAAGTAGTGCAGCGCTCACCATTCGCTTTGTGGTGCGGAAAAGTCATAGGATCAATCCATTCTAGGGGAAGGAATGATACCTTGGAAGGTGCGTCCCGGAGTGGTGTTGTGCGGTATGTGGTGTTCGCGGGTTAAGGGGAAGCCGTGTGCGGTTTCACAAGCGGTGATGGTAAGAGACACGTCCCGTCTGTGGCCTCGGTCAAACTCTCGTCAAAGGGCCGTCATTCTGGTGGTCAGATACAATCATCTCGTAAATGGGAAATATATCAAGGACTCGGACATACCAGTAGCTTTCTCGCTTGCATCGATGGCAGTAAATGGCCGTCAAGGGGTCGGCTTGACGGGGCAGACGGGAGGGATTGAAACCGTCGACTGGGTGGCCACTCTTGCAAAGAAAGTTGGCACGAGCTGAGATTTGCTCTGGCGTAACACCTGGAGCACAGTGACATCTATCAGATACTGTCAGTAACACGTATATATGCGTAGATGGAAGGGAGTTGCGGCTGAATCGCAACAACATACATTGCTGCGCTATTTCCACCTCGCCAGTTATCTTAGTTGCCTGCACCTGTTTCAGTAAATGACCGTCGAATGGTCAACTTCACAGAACAGGTTCAGATGGAGGATGGAGACCGAAACCATCGACACGAACCTATGACAACTCCTACAATGATGACAGTCAGCAGACGAGCGAGGAGAGGTTCGTAATGTGACTCGGCCATATCACCTCGAGCACTGTGGGGTGTCTGTCAATTAGTGGTACCACGTGTAAAGAGTAGTGACGGTGACGGCGCGGGAATTGCACGGGGGACCCGCAGCATTTTCCCTGTGCCCGAATCGATGCTCACACGTTCGCTTCCTCGTCTCCGGACGCCGCGGTGTTGTTTCCTGGAAAGGACTGTCTTCATTCGAGTCTTTGGTTGGCATAAGGGACTAGCCGTTTCCCCTATGTACCTCGATCGAAAGAGCGATTGATCGTATGCTATAAGCTTAGGGTCTCGATAGAGTTCATCCTCGAGAGAACGCCTGGATGTAAAGTGCAAGCCAACGATGCCGAGTCCCAGAGTACGTCAGGTATGCAAAAAAACACGAGACACAATAAATGGCAAACGATCTCCGCCCACCGTCCCTTCCCCTAGCTCTCAAAGTCGAACGTAACCTCCGTCTCCGGTGCCTCATCCTCCTCTCTGCCCGCATCTCCAACGCCTCTGATCCCCTCGCGACACCCTCGGGAATCATCTCTTGTTGGGTCTCCTCGACGACAGGCCCCGCCGTGCCCTTCCGATCCCAGTCCGCACCCCGATGCACCGCCTTGCGGAACAACTTACCCAGGAACGCTCTGTGGACGATCCGCGCCAGAGGAGCGGGCGAAAAGAACCCGCGCTGGTGTGAGGAGAGGTCCTCGCCGCCTGTCAGCATCGCGACGGTCGGTATCTGTGCGTGTCGGCGGATATGGGCTTGCAAAGGGGAGCCGGGGAGGGTGGGAGTCTGTGGGCCGAGGATGTTCCCCGAGACTGAGGAGATGGGAGATGGTTTCGATTCCACCCTGGTCGACCTATAATATGGGATTGCTCTACCCGCAATTTTGCACGACGTTTCCTAAGCAACACCCGTTCGCGACCCGACGGAGGACGAGCCTTTGCGTTCGCACGCGGGCTGGTGCTGCTGGGCACGATCTAGGAGGGTGTATAGGTCCAATCCTGTTGGGGCGGATGCGTGGGGAAATCGAAGAATATTCGTCTCGTGTTTCATGCACGAAGGAGATTCACAAAGACGATGAGATAGGTCTGGAGATTGGGTTGAAAACCAAACGCGTGCGACGACGAATGCTGCGGCGTAATCCTCGCGTGCCATGCACCTCCGACGCGCGAGATGGAACGCAGACACGGAGACGACGGTCGGCTGCCCTAATGATCGACCTTGGGTCTGTTCTAGGTGGCATGCGAGCATCTCTCGGAAGAGGCTTCGAGGGGGAACGACATTCTCTGGACGTCCAGCCACGCAGGGGTGGCTCAGCAAGTTTGTAGTACGGAATGGCATCTTGTAGCTGACATTATTAGCTCGTCAGATCGCTTCTCCATGAGAACGTGGTAGAGCGCAAACGCTTCCTGATACCGTTGTTGGATGCACTCGCATCTGGGGAGATGCCGGCCAAATTCATATGAAAAAGCACAACCTGGATCGCGTCGCCGTTCTTGGGATCAATGTCATTGAGGGTGCTGATAATGTTCAAAGACGGGGCCACCTTGCGCGACACACATGTCCTCAAAGACCTGGAGCCACGGTCAGCGCACATATTGATACTGGCGGGTCGCTGCGGGCGTGACTGGACCGGTCAGTTTGTGAGGAGAACGCATCCAGATGAGAGGTCAAAGAGAGTGGCGAAAGCTACGATCTAATCGACTCAACCCATTTTTTACACTCCGCCTCTGCAGGCCCAGTTGGTTCAACCAGATATCAACTTCATCAGAGCCATCTTTCAAAGATGGCCTCGTCATCAGGCTCGAGAGACGAAACAGTTGTACAAGCAGGACTTCAATATTGGGAAACTCAACCCGCAAGTCTAGACGGTGTGCTCGGTGTGTCTCCTCACAATAATCCAAGTCCGACTAATTACTAACGCTAGCGTAGGAGGGTTCGGGACCGGGGTACGCACCTCCACTCCACCTCGAACAACAGCGTATATAATTAATGATCCATGATGACCGATCCTCTAGTCCCTACCTCGTGTCGATGCGCTTGGTTCACGTCAATTCCTCCTCGATCTCATCCCAGAACTCCGTGTCGTCCCTTCCGCGATCCGTCCGCTCCGATCACCAGATCCTGAACATCCAAAGCGATTTCGCGCTCTAGACGTCGGTGCAGGAATTGGACGCGTCACAGCAGACGTCCTTCTTCATCTCGTCTCAGACGTCGTACTCCTCGAACCGGTGCAGTCTTTTATTGAGGAAGCACATCGGCGTTGTGAAGGGACCTCTACCAGCGACGAAAGCAACGTTTCTGGATGGACTGGTATCAACGATAGAACGAAAAGCGTAGCTTTCTTCAAGGGATCCCTTCAGGTTTTCGATCCAGCACAACCGAAGCAAGATACAGAGGGACTGCAACGGCTTGGATATATCCCCAGCGACGACGATACCAACACTGGTTTCGATGTCGTTTGGTGCCAGTGGTGTCTTGGTCATTTGAATGATGAAGATCTGGTCACATTCTTGAAGCGGAGCTCCGCAGCGCTGAGAAATCCAAGAAGTTTGATAGTAGTTAAAGAGAACTTATGCTCGGAAAAGAAGGCACCAAGAACCGTATTTGATGAAGAAGATTCGAGTTGGACAAGGTACGTCAAAGAGGTTCCCTTCGCCGTGTTCTGCTACTTACACAATTTCATAGATCTGATCTAGCGTTCAGGAAGATTTTCGAGGATGCAGGTTTGCACCTTGTTCGGCAGAAGATCCAACGTGGTTTGCCTGCAGGACTATATCCGGTTAAAATGTATGTTACGGACAATCTATCCCGTTGGCGTTTCCACTGACAGAATGTCGTATAGGTATGCACTACGTCCAGATCTGTAATCATAGAAAAATCACTCTTCAAGGCATTGAGTTAAGCGTATGGCTTCGGGGAATGGGCGATGAGAGTGATCTACCTGCACTCCCTCTCCACTCCACTCCCCAAATCCGAGAGAGGTCCGGCAAGAGCTAGGCTTGATTGTCTACTGCATCACTGCGAGAACGTGACACTACCGGTCATGCCCACGACCTCGTCGTCATCTGCACACCACACGTCTGCTTTATTGTTGCTTGTCAACGCGCCGTAGATTGTAGAGTTACGATTGACGATAACAGGGTTGCGAGCACGATATTCGAATGCGTGTAGTTGCAAGCCAGGTTTATAAAATTGCAAAACCTCGAGTAGCATGAGCGCCGTCAGAGGTCCGTGAACGAGACGTTCTGCAAAGAGAGTGAAGTGTCATGGTTCCGGACAAGTCTCGAGTAACAAACCTGGGTAACCCTCGCTGTTTTGTGCATAGTCTTTATCTAGATGGATATGGTGTCCGTTGAAAGTAAGCGCCGAGAAGCGAAAGAGCGTCGTCAACGAAGGCTTATAAGTGAATGAGAAGTCTGGCCTCGGCAGTCCTGTCACTGTTCGAGGCAGAGAGTCAGTCGGTTCCGCCTGCGATCTAGCACCAAGGCACCACACCTTCTCGAGCATCCCGTCTGTTTCCCCGGGATGCAAGATATACATGGGATCTTTCCTCCACGATGGACGGTTCCTCGCGTCCTTGGGCCGTGACTTCGATCCTCTGCTTCACGAACACCATCGGATGCGTGTTTGCGGCGTCGAAGCCTTTCTTCTCGACGCTGGTTATCGTTGACATGGCATGGGCCTTGTCTCCGACGCTCAACGCACCGCCTGGCTTGGAGTTCCATCGCATCGTGCCCGACGCCCACATGCGCCGCGTGAACGGCTCCGGAGGACAGAAATCAGCGTCGGTACCATCGGGACGGAGAGCGCTCTCAGGATGACGTGGATGGAAGAAAGCGAGGTGGTGGCCGTACCCGAAGGGCGTACCTTGTACGGGAGGCTGATATGGCTGACCTCTGGTTCCGTCACGTGTTGGGAGGGTGATGTAGAGGTCGGCGAGATGAGTCGGGGTCAGTGTGTCGGTGAGCGCGAGGGACTTGGGTTGTGCGATCCATGCGTCGAGTGCGGTAACGTCGGATGGGTTCGTTGAGAAACGCCGTCTAGCGACTGCTTGAATGGATCGTAATGTCATGACCCTCGTATGGTCTGATCAACTACATAAAGGTTACTGTATTTAGCGAGTCCGAGTCGGAACGCCCGCCAACATACTGAACGGACTTTGGACTATACTTCAACTACGTCCAGCTGCACTACTTCTCCGTCCGACGCAGTGCCGGCGTGAATTTCGCAGCCGTGACGTCTCTCTTCGTGCTCGCACTCCACAGGCCTCTGCGCCTCGCACTCGCACCTCAGCAGCATCTTCGGACGACTCGTCTGCACACCGTCCTGAGGCTCACCGGACCACACCTACCTCGACGTTCGATGGCGATGGCGATGGCGGAATCGTCGAAAACAGAAGTACCCAAAGAACCCGAGGGACCGCCCATCGTCGTCCCCGAAGGCTTCTCGCTCTACACCGAAAACAACGCGCACATCCTCATCTCATCCAAGGACGAAGCGTTCCTGAATCCCGTCCAGGAGTTCAACCGTGACATGAGCGTCGCGTGTATCCGCGTATGGAGCGAGGAGTCGAACAGAGAGAAGGAGGACAAGTTTAGAAAGGCGGAGGAGAGACGGGCAAAGAGACTCGAACAGGCTGTTTGGGAGAAACCGAGAGGTGAGGGTTTGGGGCGTGCGTTCGTCGGCATTTCTTTCGACTAATGTAGGGGTGGTACAGCTGATGGCGAAGGGGAAACATCTCACCCCACGGATATAGCTGGCGATGCGTCGAACATGGACCTCGATACGGTCGAGAATACCTCAAAGCCGCGCGTGGTATGTTGGTAGGACTGATGCCCTGTCCGACGCATCTCACTAGACTTATTCTTCAAAGTATCACCCACACAAGTTCGTCCTCCTAGAGGCGCTCTCCGCAACTGGACTACGATCTATCCGCTATGCTAAAGAAATCCCTCTTGTAAGGTTTGTCAAGGAAGCCGATCAGCCTCCCCGTCCTCTGACTGTCTCTAGGTTCGTTATTGCTAACGATTTGTCACCGTCCGCGACTGCTGCGATGAAGAGGAATGTGGAGATCAATGGACTCGGTCCATCCGAAGAAGAGATCACAACACCCGACGGAGGGCGGACGGTCAAGTTGAACCCAGGCAAGGTCAGGGTTCACGAAGATGACGCGTGGTATGTCCATTTTTCCGATCAAACGACTAGATCGACTGACGAGGTGTCAGTGCTCTGATGTATAACCATCGCACGGAGAAAACTCGCGTCGATGTTGTCGACCTCGATCCTTATGGCACCGCTGCCCCCTTTATTGATGCTGCCGTGCAAGCCGTAAACAGTGGAGGCAAGTCAGCAACTCGGGAAGCATTACTTTGATGACAATGTCGACCATCATAGGTCTACTCTGTGTGACATGCACTGACATGTCCGTCCTTGCAACGACGAATTACTCTGAAAAATGGTGAGCGTGTCGTCCATTGTCTGGTACTTTATACTCACGTCTTTTCAGCTTCTCGAATTATGGCGGCATGCCTGTAAAAGCGGAGTACTCTCACGAGGCTGTAAGATTGACATTTGTCCGCAGATTCGTTGGTACTTATCAAGGTATAGGCACTCCGACTAGTCTTGAACACGATCTCGACATCTGCAATCAGATATGGGCGCTACATCGAACCTCTTCTATCCTTGTCCATCGACTTCTACGTTCGCATGTTCGTGCGAATCCATGCAGCTCCCATAGAGGTGAAAAAAGCAGCCAGGTAACACTCTTGCATTGCCTACGCCACCCACTGCCAAACTGACGTTAACGAAAGCAAGACGTCCATCTACTACGTCTGTTCTGGATGCACGTCCTTCCACGAGCAAAAATTGGGGCGGGTCGTAGAAAGGACGAACGAACAGTCCGGCGCGGTCAACCTTCAATATAAGACAGCCACTGGGCCCCCCGTCAATTCGGCGTGCCCCGAGTGTGGTTTCAGCATGCACGTGCGTGTGGTTGGTCACTCTTTGCGGTCTGGACGTGTGTTGATCGGGTAAGTGGTACGTAGCTGGCGGGACCGATGTGGTCGGGTCCACTCCATAATCCCGAGTTCGTTGCCAAGGTCGTCGAGCATGTCGACCGAAACGCGAAGAATTATGGGACGTCGACCCGTATGAAGGGGATGTTGGCCGTTGCCCAAGAGGTTCGTGTGGGGATTACGTACATGGATGACCATGGACTGTCCTGACGAGATGTCATATGCCCCTCGCAGGAACTCGACGTCCCGTTTTATTTCACCCCCGGAAAAGTTGCGGGCACGTTCCACTGCTCGACGCCCGCGCTGGGCGACGTTGCGTACGTGCGCCGTATACATCACCCCTTACTCACGCTTGCTCATCCATGACTCCCTGTCTGTGTCCTCTAGCTCGGCGCTGCTCAACGCAGGCCACAAAGTCTCGCGCTCGCACGCGTCGGCAGGGTCGCTCAAGACGACCGCCTCGCGCCAAGAGGTCCACGACGTCTTTCGGGCGTGGGCACAACGCCATCCCGTACGGATGGACCGGATTTCGGAAACGTCGCCTGCGGCGAAGTTGTTGAGCAAGGAGATCAAGTACGTTACGTTACCTTTCTCATCTCGTACCTTCCTGCCAGCGTAGGGGGTACTCGTTGTCGTGGTACAACCGCTGACGGGATCGTTTTCTTTTGACCCATATCAGAACACAGGTGGACTTTAATAAGCATCCCGAGTCTGTGACACGTACGAGCGACGTGCGGATCGTCCGGTATCAGCAAAATCCAGCGCCGAATTGGGGACCTGGGTCGAGGGCGGGTGGGAAGCGTAAGCGGGAGCGATCCGACGAAGGTCGGTGAATGGGGGATCTTCCTATTATTGTACACAATGTTACTTATGATATGGAGGGGGCCCGAGTTCGGTTTGGTTCGGTTCAGGCTCGAGCACTTTGATTCCTTTGTGGTTGGCGGGTTGTTCGAGAGATGGGAAAATGTGATACACGGTATACGTGATTAATTTGATTCCTCGTCATCCCTCATCCGCAAGGGTAACCGAGGAGGGAGGAGGGTATACCAGTCTCCGTTTGGAAGGACCTTTAGTAAATTGTGCTGTAAGACACTTTTTGGGATCGCGTAGACCCTCGTCAGCCAATGAGACGGCTCGTTTCATTGCGAAAGAGTTGTTGAGTGCCGTTCATTTAAGCCGCTCTGCAGATGCCTACTTCTCCTCGCCTGAGCATCTCGCCGTTCGTTCGGGTGCCAACCGAATAGAAGTTGCATACATTGTTTCACTTACCCTCCGAGTACGTTTTTGCCAGCATTGGAATCCATCACATTACGCGAGACACCTGCCACAACAAACACAAAAAAAAAAGATGCAGATTCTGATCGAACCAACGAACGAACGATAGCGATGCCAACAAAAAGAAGAAAAAAATGGTTACGTCCCAAATGCAACAAAGTGATAATTAGAGAGCGATGTATTCCTGTACAAAGGGTCTTGAGAGAATATCCGAACAAAACACACACACACACACACGCTTGTACAAGCTAGATTGAAAGGGTATGGTTTCCTCAAGCGTCAACAAGTCAATCACAGAATGGAATCGGGGGGGAGACGTGGGTGCTGAGAAACGAGTGGTCACCGACGACGCGGCTATTTGACGACAGAGCATAACATACCGCTCAAGGCGAGTTGAGCCTCATGACGATGACGAACCCCCCGAATACGTCGCGATGCAAGTGGGGAGGGAGAGAGAGAGGTGGGCGTTAGAGATGGTATACCAGGAGACAGAGACAAACAGTCTGTCATGCCGTGACCTCGATTGTCGGGACGCTCATGCCCTTGGCGGCTGTGTTGCCTTTCCCGCTCGACATCCCAGCGGGCTTCTTGACGGCCAACCACGCATGCTGGAGGAGTTCTCCGGCGCTCGGACGCGCAGCGTGGTCGATGTCGAACGTCTTGGTCAGGAAGTCCGCGGCTTCCGCAGAGATGTCGGACGGGATCGCAGGTTTCGCTGACTGGCCGATCTGTGTGTGATGCAAAAGGGAGGGGAAAAGGTGAGCGAGATGGCAAGGGAGGAGGGAAGAGAAAGTGCCTACTTTGAAGATGGCTTGCATCTGGGTGAGTTGCGCCCACGGATGTTCGCCCGTGAGCATTTCGACGACGAGACATCCGACGCTCCAAATGTCGGCTGCGCTCGTGTGGGCTTTTTGCTGTACCACTTCGGGCGCCATCCAAAATACCGAACCCTGCAACGACGGTCGGTTCATACGTTTTCCCGTGAGGAGATCTAGAGATGTGGCTCAGTCACACGCTGGTTACGAGATAATAATCTGATCGAAAGTGAGACGTACTGCCATCGACTTTCTTGGATATACCGAAATCGGAGATCTTGATACCTCCTTTGTTGTCGACGAGAATGTTGGCACCCTTGATGTCGCGATGGATGATGTCGCGCTCGTGGAGATAGTTGAGGCCCTGGAGGATCTGGCGGACAAAGTTCTTGACGAGGGGTTCCTCGAACGCGCCGTAGTTCCGTAGTAGTGCTGTCACGGACCCACCCGGAACGTATTCCAGGAAAATGTTGAGAAAGTCGTCGTCGACAGATGAATCTAACGCCAAGCGTCAATGAGACGGGATGACAGTTAGGAGGGGGGGCTTACAGAGATACTGGACGATGTTGGGATGGGAGAGATCTTTGA
The DNA here is from genome assembly GCA_038092655.1 of Boletus sensibilis. NCBI lineage: Eukaryota > Fungi > Basidiomycota > Agaricomycetes > Boletales > Boletaceae > Boletus > Boletus sensibilis. Next base: position 13,194 of record JBBPQU010000139.1, on the reverse strand, counting down.
GCAGATCGATCTCGCGCTCGAGTGCACTGAGCATGCTCTTCTTGCGCTCCTCGTTGGGTGCGGATCCCGTTGGCAGCTCGACTTGCTTGACGGCCATCAAGAGACCGTTGACGGCATCCATGCCGAGGTAGACTTTCCCGAATGAGCCAGCGCCGATCAGGGCGCCTTTGATCCACTTTGTGCCTATTCTTGAGTGAGCACGTGAACCGAACTTTGTAGCCGTCGGCTCACCTCCGCTCGACGTCATCGCCCGGCCCGTTTCGTCCTCTTCCTCGGTCTCGTACTCGTACTCGTCGTCCTCCTCCTCGAACACCGTCTCCTCCGAAAGACTCGTCACATCGTCAATGTCCGGTTCCACCTTTGTCCAGTCTTCCGCCCCTTCCACGCCCATGTCGACCGCCATGCTCTGTCTTCGGTTCTCCACCTCGGCCGTGATCTCGTCGACCGTCAGCAGACTCGCCGTGTCCGACCGATCCCGCTTGCTCCTCAGCTCCGTCATGAAACTCGTCCTCTTCGACGCATTCGAGCTCGTCCGCGACAGTCGCTTGCTCCCCGTCAGATCCTCCATCGACTCGGACAGCGACTCCGTCGGGAATGTCACCGGTGGCAACAAGTGTGGCTTCGAATCGATACCAGACAGGTTGTCCACGTCGTCTCCCGTGAGGATCACCGAGTTCCCGTCCTCGGTCGAGATCGACACCCGTGGCGGGTCTTCGATCACACCTTCGCTTGCCACCGTCGACGCCTTGCCCGTCGACATCACCGAGTTCCGCTTGGACGACAGCCCATGCGACCCTTGCGTACTCGTGCTAAACCGCGACGGCAAAGGCGGGTTCAGCGACATCGTACTCTCCCGCTTACCCTGCCCCCCCACCGTCGTGGCCCGTAGCATCATACTGTGTCTCGCCGTCCGTAGCGCCTTCTTCTCCGCGAACGGGAAGTACTCCGTCAAATGTGTCGTGATCAACTCGCTCGGCGGTCGTTGTCCGAAAAAGTTGCGCAATTTCGAGGGCTTCTTGGCAGATGCTTGTGTGGGCGAGATCGGCGTCTCGAGCGCCTTTTCTGGATCGCGGACGCCGAGCCCGCTCAGAATGCTGATTGTGCTCGCACGTTTGATCGATTTGTTCGTTCTCTGACCATCACCGATCGTAGTCGCATACTCAGATAATGGCATGTCGGCATCGGGCTCGTCATCAGATGCAGGCAGTCGTGGACTAGGGAATGGGAAAGCATTTCGTGCGGGAGAAGTAGGACTGGAGGTACGCGGCGAGGGAATTGGTGGATCTTCACCGAATATCCGCGCAAGGGCCTTGGAACGCTTCGTCCGGCCGGTCCGACGGAGCGTGAGACCTTGCTCTTTGATGGAATCTGGTGGACCGTGACATACTGCCAAAAGCTCGGCCTCGGAGAGGGGTTTCCCTATCACATTGTCAGCGCCAATGACGGAGAGGAGACGCCACACGTACCATTATCGTCCTCACCCTCCAAGTACACACACCACCCATCGACGCTCAGTCCTCCATCATCCGTCTCAATTCGGTTCATGATGTTCGTGGCGTCCTCTTTTCTCCGCGCAGCTAGTTTGTCGAATTTGCGCAAGACTTTCTCCATTGCCTCAATCCCTCCTGCACAATCTGCGACATCGACGACACATGAGCGACCTTCATCGGGAAGAATAAATTTAACGAGTTTCCGGCGGAGGTCATCTAGTGAGAGTTGTTGATTATGAGAGGATGGGTGAAACGGACCACGCCCGACGGTGAACGCAGGGGATGAGGGATTAGATGGACCCTGAAACGTTTCGATGATGGGAGAAAGCGCGGCATTGGCCAGAGGGGGCTGTGCAGATGCATAAGGATGCTGGGTGGTTCCTGATGTGGATGGTCGTGGAGGCAACTTGGCACTGGGCACTGATCCCATGGGAGAACTAAGCCCGCCGAAGGAGATATTCCTGCCATGGGCAGCACCGTTGGTGGTACGTGGTGACGAGTGTGAGCCAAGGGGAGAGGGAGAACGTATGGTTGGTTTGAGAGTGGAAGCTGCAGAGAGAGGATCAGAGGGAGGCTCATGCCAATTATTGGATGAGTTACCAGATAAGGGAGTAAGCAAGTTTTGAGAGGGAGTGCCAGGGGCTGGGGGAAGCGGAGAATTTGCGTAAGGGGAGGTATCTGTTTGTGTTCGTGAGCGCGACCCGGAGAGCGGGTGGAGATTGCGTGCAGCTGCGCGTGTCGGTGGCTGGGGAGGCTGGCCACGAGGGGCAGGTGGTAGCGGAGGCAGGGAGGGGCGGGCTGCGGAGGGTGTACCATTTGAGGAAGCTACTGCTGGGGATGAGCCATTTGCCGGTTGAGGTAGAGGACGTATGGGAAGAGGTGCGCGTGCAGAATCGCCCGAGTGTGGTTCTCGTATGAGTCGTGGTAGATCTGGTCTTGCAGAATTTGGAGGCAAGACAAGTGGGGCGGGTCTGTTGTTGTCGAGGCGTTTGGTACCTCTGGAACTGGGAGAGTGATCTCGGCCGTTACTGTCGCGCGAGCTGTCTCGGGAGTGGGAGGGTGGTAGGCCGTTTGGCTTGGATGATTCACGGGGTGAGTTAGGAGGGTCATTCTGTGGATGGAAATGAGGGCGTACGGGTGGACTGGCGGTGCGGGGAGCACACTTGAGTCGCAAGGTCTTGACGGCATTCATGATGCGTAGTCTATCACCGACGCTGGATATGCACAACTCCTTCAATGTATTATGATCCAATTCGAGCAAGATGTCGCCTCTGATATCGTGTTGTTTGAACGTGTCGGCGTGGGCGTTGCATTTCAAGTCGGAAAGCCATTTGGCGACGTGAGTGTCGGACCAGGATTTGAGAAAGTCGGCAAATGCAGTTCCTGTGGGTGGATCGAGGGTGCCGCTCATGAGAGATGAATGAAGGAGAGAGATTTGACAAGGATTGTTTTGGTTCGGTTCACGGCCCGTGCGAGCTGACTCATAAGACAGGGGCGGCTTGGCTTGGCTCGACAGGTCTAGACTGAGGCGGTGCCGTAGATGCTTCATATCATCCTCCGTTTGGTCACGAACCGGTTCTTTCATCCCCCTCACCCATCGTCGGTGGACACGTTGTATTTATCAACGACCCCGACATGATCAAAGTTCTCTTTCTCCTCCTCAACTTCGCCACACTCCTCCTCGCCTCTCCTTACCGTCCAGACCTCGTCCAGTACAACCTCAACCTCAATCAAAATGCCCAGGACCCCACCCAATACTACTCCAACAGGTCCAACACCACCTACACCCCCTCCCCCCAGAATTGGCGCGCAGTCCCCTTCTACTCCGTCCTCATGGACAAGTTCGCAGACGGTGACCCTTCCAATAACCAGTTCTTTGATTCCATGTACGAATGGGACTGGAGAGAAACCCAGCTTCGCTACGGTGGTGATCTCAAAGGTCTCACCTCAAAACTCGACTACATCCAGGGCATGGGCATAAAGGGCATCTACCTCTCCGGTACTATATTCCTCAACATGATCTGGCAAGCAGACAGTCCGTCCTTTTCCTCTTCCTCCCCTCTTTCATGCTCACCTGACCATACCTAGGTTATTCCCCCCTCGACTTCAGCGTACTCGACCCCCACTGGGGCACCATCGCAGACTGGCAACAGTTCATCGATACCATACACGCTAGGGGAATGTACATCATGCTCGATTTCACCGTTGGCACTCTTTCCGACCTCCTCGGCTTTGATGGGTGCGCCCCTTCATTTTTGCACCGCCTCCTTCCCTCATCGGCCATCGTTGCCCAGATACCTAAATATTAGCGCCCCTTTCAGTCTCAGCGAGTATCAGGTCACCTACAAGGATCCTAATTACATGCCCTGGAACTTCACCCAATATGCCGATTTTCAGGTCAGCCCTATCTTCCTCTTTCTCACCGTAATCACTCACTTTCATCTCCCGTACCCCCTCTCCCACCAGTACAGCAACCAGTGGAATTCTTCGTGCCAGCTACCCGTGTTCTGGCAGGAAGATGGCGCGATTCAACCCGTTTCGGGGAACGGTTGCTACTCCTCTGATTTCGATCAATTTGGTGACATGGAGGCCTTTGGTGTTCACCCTGACTGGCAGCGTCAGCTCTCCAAGTTCGCTTCCGTACAGGATCGTCTCCGCGAATGGAAACCTGAAGTCATGGCCAAGCTTCAGGTCTTCTCCTGCATGGCCATCACTGCACTCGATATAGATGCCATCCGTGTCGATAAATCCACACAGGTCACCGTCGACGGTATGGTTGCGTGGTCAACAGCAACACGTGCATGTGCAACCAAACTCGGCAAGACCAATTTTTTCATCTCCGGAGAGGTCACTGGAGGTGACTCGTTCGGAGCTCTATACTTGTACGTCCAGTTTATTTGCCGTCTTGCCACCTAAAATATCTCTCAGGGGTCGTGGCCGCACTCCGACGGAACATCCATCTGGCTTCCTCCAAGCGGCAAATGTGACCGAGTCAGACAATCAGTACTTTCTCCGTTCACAGTCGCAAAATGGCCTCGATAGCTATGCGTTCCACTACTCCATCTACCGTTCCCTCGCTCGATTCCTTGGCATGGATGGAAACCTCGAGGTTGCATATGATCTCAACTCAAATTTCGTTACGGCATGGAATCAAATGTTTGTCAACAATGACTTCCTAAATGCCAACAATGGTCTCCTCGATCCGAAACACATGCTCGGAGCGAGCAATTTCGACGTATTTCGATGGCCTAGCTTGGAAAATGGAACAATGAGGTCCGCATTGGGTCTATTCATCACAAACCTGGTGATACCCGGAATTACTTTGGTGCGTCTCTTTTCCACAGTCTAGTTCAACTATGATTTACTCCAAGTTCAGTGGTACTATGGCGAAGAGCAGAACTTTTACCTGTTCGACTCCACCGCAGCCAACTACTTATTCGGGTATGCTCTCCTCTGAACCAGCATCGGAGTCGCGCTGACTGATATGCATGCATTCAGACGTCAAGCCATGATGAGCAATAAGGCGTGGCAGCGCCATGGTTGTTATAAACTTGGATCGGACCAGTACTTCAACTGGCCACTCGAAATTGCCTTGCTAGGATGCAACGACGACTGGAATTCGCTCGACCACTTTGATCCCACTACCGACATGCGTCGCCTGATGAAACAGTTCCTATACCTGCGCAGCACGTACAATGCCCTCCAAGACGGATTCGATCTCGTGCAGCGTGGTAACTGGACGATCGGCATTCAACGCCCTGGCTCAAACGGTACCATCTCAGAGATGGGTCTATATTCTGTATCCCGGGCTGGCATAGCAGGCGTACAGACTCCCACTGGCAATAACACCAATCAAGTATGGCTGCTATATTCAAACATGAATATGACGTCGACATATTCGTACGACTGCCAAGGCCCTTTGTGGATCTCATCGCCTTACCAGTCTGGCACCACCGTTCGGAATTTACTGGCTCCCTTTGAGGAGTATGCTCTCCAGGATTCGGGGTCGTCGTACTACAATAATGGTGCTGCCCCGTGGTATGGGTGTCTGAACAGTGTCACCGTAGATCCATATGGGATGAAAGTCCTCGTGCCGACTAGTGAATGGCTCGCTCCTCCCCCCATGCTAACGCGCTTCCTCCCAGGCCACGATGCCCGCATCACCGCGACGTCTGGGGACCCGAATGCGACGACGATCAACATCGTTCTCGAGTTTAGTATCGCCATGTCGTGTACCAGCGTCACGAACAGTATCACTTTCAATATGTCGTCTTCGGGTATAGGGGGTCCACCGACGTTGAACGCAAATTCCGTCGCGTGTAACACGGTAACGAACCCAGTGATTACGAGTGTCACCGGGGCAGTCCCCTCCGCATTCTCGTGGTCTGCGACGTTGACCAACGTTCCCGACGGGATTTTGGAAATCGTAGTGAATAATCCTCGCACCAGTGATGGGGCTGCGTCTACTGGGGTAAGTCCATGTTCTGGACCCGGGGATTGACAGAATTCTGAATGTGGTCTCGACAGGTTATCGATCACTTGCTTTTGCGCAAGGGCGTTGCCGATAACATTATGGTTTTCCCTGACTCGGACTACGACAACAGCGCGTTCCAATATTCGAATGGCCAGTACACTTTCACGCACAAAGCATACGGAGCGGATATGTTTAGATACTCTGGCAATTTCGGTCAGAGCTGGTCGAATTGGACGAACTGGGAAAACGTGACGACTATTCCTTCCAACGTCGTCAGCAATCTAGACACTTGGTGGGCTGGGCAGCATATCATGGTTCAATGTACGCTACATATTATTCTGCCTCTGGCGCTTGGGACTAACGTTTTGTTCCTTTGATAGATTGGAGCCAAGTAGCGGGGAGTGCTAGCGTCGTCGTACACTCTGACTTGGACTACCACACTCGGCGCCGCGTCCCCCAGTTTCTTGCTCGTGGTCCATTCAATCAGTGGGGCTATGACCAAGGTATCTCGGCCGTCATGAACCAAGCTGGCGATAGCACCTGGGAGCTCGAAATCATGGCATCTTGGCCAACGTACGTTCAGATCAACGTGTTTGGATACGACAACTATTACTACGGTGACGTCGACGGGGATGGCGTTATGGATCGCCTTCCACCGAACACGATTGCGCCAAACTTCTTGAACATGTCGGCTCCGCCATATCCCGCACTGGCTTGGTCGTTGGTGATCGATGACCAATCACTTCAGTGGTCGTTGCAACCTCGTGGGCAAGCCTCCGTTGGCGCCATCATGTACGCGCTCTTGTTATCAATTCCACTCATCACCGGTACGCTTGCGGTGGTGATCTTCATGTGGTCCTTCTATGGCATCCGTCACAACCGCTACGGAGTCCGACCCAAAGGCGCCAGTAAATATCTTCCCATTCTCGGGAGCCTAGGTAACAAGTCGACGACAGATCTCAAGGACAGCACGCCCATCACGGACAAGATTTTCCGCCCGAAATATCCGGTGGAGGTTCTTGGATGGCCGGAGGACAAGGATAAGCGTCGTAAAGTGCTCATCTCAACGCTCGAGTATGAGATCTTTGACTGGAAGCTCAAGGTCAAGATTGGTGGGTTGGGTGTCATGTCGTCGCTTATGGGCAAGGCCATGACGGACGTCGATCTCATCTGGGTCATTCCCAAGGTCAAGGACATTGATTACCCCGCCGGCGAACCTGCAGAACCTATCGAGGTCATCATCTTTGGCGAGCCTTACCTCATCGAAGTGGAAACACACGTCCTCGACAATATGACATACGTGCTCCTCGACAGCCCCGTTTTCCGCGCACAGACCAAGTCGGACCCGTACCCCGCTCGTATGGATGATCTCAGTTCAGCTATCTTTTATTCGACGTGGAATCAGGCCATCGCAGCCACCATTCGCAGGTTCCCCGTGATTGACATTTACCACATCAACGACTACCATGGTGCACTCGCTCCCATCTACCTTCTCCCCAAAGTCGTCCCAGTGTGTCTCTCCTTGCACAACGCCGAGTTCCAAGGCTTGTGGCCGCTTCGTACCAAGGAAGAGATGAAGGAAGTCTGTTCCGCTTTCAATATCAGTAAGGAGAACTGCACGAAATACGTCCAATTCGGGAACACGTTCAACCTCCTCCACGCTGGCGCGTCGTACATCAGCGTCCATCAAAAGAGCATCGGTGTCGCTGGTGTCTCTGACAAGTACGGAAAACGCAGTTGGGCGCGGTATCCTGCGCTGTGGACGTTGAAGCACGTCGATTCGTTGCCTAACCCCGATCCTACCGATATTGCCGCGCTGGATGAGAACCCGGTGTCCATTCGGGATATAAAGGTTGATCTGGCCGCGGAAGCTCAGCGACCCGAGTTGAAACGACAGGCTCAAGAATGGGCGGGTATCAAACAGGATCCAAATGCGGACTTGTTCGTGTTCGTCGGCCGTTGGTCGAAGCAAAAGGGTGTCGACCTCATCGCCGATGTGATGCCGTCACTGTACGTAGAGATGTTCCACTGCCACGATGCTGATATGAGGGCTAATTTCGGCTTCGTTTCAGGCTGGAAAAACGCGCCTCGATCCAGCTCGTTTGTGTTGGACCCGTCATCGATTTGTATGGCCGTTTCGCCGCGGAGAAGCTTGCGCGTCTGATGGAGATGTATCCCGATCGGGTCTACTCGAAGCCCGAGTTTACGGCATTGCCACCGTATCTGTTTAGCGGGGCTGATTTTGCGTTGATTCCTTCTCGCGATGAGCCTTTTGGATTGGTTGCTGTCGAGTTTGGAAGGAAGGGTGCGTTGGGGGTGGGTAGTCGATTGGGGGGTCTCGGTTTGATGCCAGGATGGGTGAGTAGATTGCGTATCTGCGGCGGCGGCATGCGCTAACGGTTCTTTTGCAGTGGTTCCCAGTTGAATCCACCTCGACGTCACACATGTTGTCGCAATTATCGAAAACGATCAAGTTGGCGCTCAAGTCGACGGAAGAAGAACGTGCGATTCTCCGTGCGCGTTCCGCGGTCCAACGGTTCCCAGTCGTCGAATGGCGTCAACGCATGGAAGACATGCATCGCCGGAGCATCCAGACAAGTCGTCGAATCGCAGGGCCGAACGCGTGGCGGGAGTCGGATTGCGGTATCGCGGGGGGTCGATTGATGGATGACACGGACGACTGGAATCCAATTCATCAAGGCATGCCTTCCCAACCAGATTGGGATGCGTCCAGTTTGTTGTCGTCTTCACCGAGACATCGACCCATTTCTCCCGCGCAGTCGCAGGTATCGACGCCGAATGATGAGTCGTTCCTCGTTGCGCCACCTCGCTTTAATGCAGACCCTGGATCTTCGTCGATGCATTCGGACCAGTCGGATGACGATTATTTGTCGCGGCGGAGTGTGGCGACGGGGGGTAGACAAGAGTTTGATGATTTTTTGGAAAAGGCGAATAAGGCGATCGCGCAGGAGCAACGGAACGTCCCTGATCCATTCCTTCAAGTGGAGACGCCCCAGAGGCCGTTTGGTTTACATTCTCGGAGGGCATCGTGCGAGTCGATCGGGTCTATCGTTGAAGAGAAGGCTAACTCGCCGCTCAACAAGGCTGTCAATTCGGTGCGTGTTTTTTTTTCGTTCCCGAGTATGTTCGTTCAATGAATTGACTTGATATAAAGTTCACCGATGCCGACGGTGGGGTCGCGCAAGAGTTTGTGCAAAAGCTCCAGACGTTGAGTGCCCACAACTCGAAAGGAGAGTTGTCGATCGAGAGGTTCTTGGTGAAATCCGAGGAAGCGTACTTTGACAGGGTGCGCAAGGACAAGCTGTCCAGTGCTGCGAGTTATATCTCGTCGCACCGAGATTCGGTGTGGAGTTCGCCTGGTACGCTGTCGATGGCAGATGACCGTTCTCGACCAGCTAGTACGTGCCTTTTTCTTTTTTCTTTTATCAGAATGCAGTGCTCATATGTGTGTGCAGCACCGGGGACGCCGAGCACGCATCCGTTTGCTGATGGGAATAGAATGTTGCCATATGGTGGTGACTTTGTTATCATGACTAGAGTTCAGATTGCGATGGCCCGCAAGATCTTTGGTTGGCCTTTGTACACTATTGTGATCGCCCTTGGGCAGGAAAGTGTTTTCTATGAGCTATTTAGTGACGTGCGCGTACTAACGTGCATTTACAGATGTTGGCTGCCAACAGCTACCAAATGACGCTCCTCACAGGGCAAAACTATCAGGATAATCTTCAGCTATACGTCCTTGGTGCTGTATTCCTAGCTTCCTCGTTTGTGTGGTATGCTTTGTTCTGGTTGAAACCATCCGTCTATGTGCTCTCTGCTCCTTGGTTATTCTTTGGTATCGCTTTCTTCTTGATCGCCATTCCTTCGTTATCTTCATCGCTTGCGAAAACCCACACCATCATTTCTGATCTCGCTACCTGGTCCTATGCTGTTTCGTCGTCTGCTGCGTTTGCCTTCTTTGGGTTAAACTTTGGGGAGGAAGCGGTAGGCGTTCACCTTTTTTCGCTGACCTCTGACATATCTGACGTATTGGTTTGATAGGGTGCTGCCACCGAGGTCTGGACGCTGCGTGCATGTATCGTACAGGGTTCTCAGCAAATCTGGATTGCGGCTTTGTGGTACTGGGGAAGCACGCTCAACGCGGCGCAACCTGGCCATATGACGCCCTGGTGGATCGTGTTCGTCCTCTGGCCATTGTCGCTGATGTCCTTTATCTTTGCGTACCTCACGCTCTATGGCCTCCCAGGTGTGTACGGTCAGAGGGTTGGGTAGGGGCTGTTTGTTGATGACCGGTTTCAGAGTACTATCGTCAGACGCCGCCAAAAGTGCCCAACTTTTTCAGAACGTTGTTCCGGAGAAAGTTGGTTTTATGGTATGGCTGCCTTTTTTGGTCCTTGGCTTTCGAATTTCATTGATGATCCCCAAGGTTCCTTGCATCTGAAATCCTTCGGGACTATTGGCTGAGTGGAGTATGTATCCTGTCGTCTTTCACATATCGTTTTCCGAGCTGACTACGTTGGATCTAGCCATATGGCCGAAACTGGAGTTTCCTCTGGAACGTACCCATTGCAAAGTGGCAGATCCTGTTGCTCGTCGTCGCGTTCTTTGTCGGTGTCTGGGCGTTTATGATGATCGTTTTGACGCACTTTAGCAAGACGCATACGTGGCTTCTCCCTGTCTTCGCGGTGGGATTGGGTGCACCACGATGGTGTCAGGTGCGTTGCATCGGTTTTACGAGTGTCGATGCGAAGTTTTGATGGCGTTTGGATAGACCCTGTGGGGAACATCTTCGCTTGCACTCTATATTCCTTGGGCGGGGACGGCGGGCCCTTATCTCGGTCTCTCGTTGTGGCTCTGGCTTGGTGTCTTGGATGCCGTGCAGGGTGTCGGTCTTGGCATGATTCTGCTTCAGGTACGGGAGACCGCTGACGATTGAAGCTCGATACTCATGTATACACCCAATTCAGACATTGTCGCGCTTACACGTGTGTGCGACCCTCGCTCTCGCTCAAGTCATTGGTTCGGTCTGTGTCATGGTGGCTCGGGCGACTGCACCGAACGCCATCGGGCCTGGCACCGTGTTCCCCAACATCGGCACCTGGGATTTCTCGCAGGGCATTTCGGGCAGTCCGATGGCTTCAGCTCCGTTTTGGATTGCGCTGATCTGTCAGATCGTCATCGTGCTTGGGTATTTCTGGTTCTATCGCAAGGAACAACTTGGTATGTCCATGTCATGTTTTGCTCGCGGATCGCGCTTGCTGACTTGTACCCTTTCCCCCTCTTCTCTTTTTCAAGCCCGGCCATAACACGGACATGATGAACATTATTTTCCATATCTCACTGTCTCACACTCTTTGGACGTCTTGCATTCCTCGTATCATGGCGCATCGTCAATACACACTAGTAGACAACCATACATATACATCTCTCCTACTGGACTTTCTTCTCTTGGGTTCGTTTTGAGATTGTTTTTACTTTCTTCATCCTACCATGTCTCTCTGCTGGACTACTGACCATCACGTTTTGTGACATCCGCTTGTTCATGGCGACGTCCCCCTAACGGACATTGTTTCTCTTTCTTTTCTCTTATCACCATGTGTAACTCGATGGCGATTTTTTTTACTTTCGTGAAACGGACGATGGACGATGGGCTTTTTGGTCCCCAAACCCTTGTTAGAAAACAGAAAAAAAAGCCGCGGAGGGAAGAGGGTCTAGTCGAGGGCGTCTCTTTTACGGTAATATAGACTTATAAGTACTTAGTACACTAACTGACTGCTTGTATTAAACTGCGTTTTCTTCTTCATATCCGTGTTCATGAAAAGGCTGAGCGCATTAAATTTACTTTGGGTCACTTAATCAGGCTTCGAAATCGTAAACTGGTCAGAACGACTTTGTCTTCTGATCTCCAAGAAGTTTGGGGAGACTAAATTTGAAATCAAGCCTAGTGTGCAGATGGGCGGCGTTCTTCCTCTCGGACGAATAGCCAATCCTATGTAATTCCCGTACAAGCCCGATTGTCCAAACTGATAGATTTTCTGCAGCTCGGAATATAGCAAAAATAACTTTTATTGCATGAATTAATTAGCGGTTTTCGCACCTGAAAAGTGATTTCGCTTCCCCCAAAGTCCTGGTCACTCCACCGTTTTGTGCCCAACTTGCCAAGGGTCCGTTTGCGGTCTTTTTGTGTGGATTAGGGGAATCCATGATGGCATTGTGAGATGGGAAATTTTAAAAATAGGAAAACGAGACTTGGGGAAAAAAGGAAGAGAGAGAGAGAGAACTTACGTGGGGTCCGATGTCGAATTGCCATGAATTCCCGTCGAGTTCGGGATTTCGAACAGGTCGGAATTCGGTCGGAATTCGTTTGGGGATGGCAGATGTGGATGTGGATGCGGGGTTGGGGCTCGGGGTTACCAATGCGGGGCGAATCTTCAATCGTGCGGCACGGCGGTGTAACATGGAGAGGATCAGTGTCAGGTCATGGGTCACGGGTCATGGGGTGCCTGCGCGATCGTATTCTGGAGGCTGGGAGTGGGGTCTCGGACCCTTGGTGCTCAGAGAGCCTAGGGTGGGGTTACCTGTTCGAGACGACGATTGGGTACCGAGTATCAGGGGCAGGTCCGTGGCAAATGACTCAGCCAAAGCCTTCTATGAGAACCAGAACCAAGCAGCTCCCCAGGGCCTGCATCGAGTCAACGAGCGTGGCCAGGTCTAGTATACAAACGCTAGGACTGACGAAGCAAGTCGACCATGCCTCGCAGTAGCTCTTCTGTTATGCACTGAGTGGGTAGGTTGGCAGATACTTGATTGCGCTGGCACACTCAAGAGTGAGGAAAGGTATCTCGAATAAACGGGCAGTACAATAACGACATAGCAATACACCACAGATATATAAAATTTACTTCGAACCGGTGGAGAACTCTGAGAGACAACGCATGAGCTCCGCAAAGGACAATAGTGTACGAGATACTTACTTGTGACCGACTTTGTACCCTCAGAGATGGCGTGCTTAGCAAGCTCACCAGGAAGAATCAAACGGACAGAGGTTTGAATTTCACGAGACGAGATAGTGGATTTCTTGGAGTAGGCCGCGAGCTCTGTGTGGCACAACACGTTGATGAGACCACGGGTATCAAGAACACAAAGTGGCACATACTGGATGCCTCGGTTGCGATTCGCTCAAAAATATCATTCACAAAAGAGTTCAAG
>JBBPQU010000138.1:0-35604 GCA_038092655.1 Boletus sensibilis | reverse complement strand
TAGCCAGTCGGGCGGTCAACTACCTCATACACTTTACGCTCTTTCAACATCGTGAGCTCCTTGTTACAGGCCTCAAACCATTGCTTCCACTCTGATGGCCTTTGCCATCACTTCGCACTGTGACAATGACTCTGCCATATTCGCCCTGTTACGCTCAACCCGGGTAAGACCAAATGTAGCCCTTGATGGTCAAGAGAGGTTGAGGGCAAAGGGTATCCTTGGATGCATAAGCGTTCACAAGGTGAAGTGAGTCGTCCTACAGTGGAGTTCCAAGACAATGACAAGGAGACCGATCAAGTAGGATCGGGTCGAGGGTTCAGAAGAGTCCGCTGGGCATTGATATGCAACAACAGCGGCAAGGGAAACCGGACACAGGGGCTCAATAGCTCATCTGACTGGGTCAGAGGTTCAAGGAGACTGGACACAGTCTGGGTCAAGGGTATGAGGATGAGGGATGAGAAGAGATGAGGACTGAGTGGATTATCTCAGCTGTGTACTAGGGAAGTACAAGGGTGGTCTAAGCTGAGGATCAACTATAATGAAGTCACGCATTTATACATAAGAGTCTGAAGCATGGACCATGTGAAAGAAGTACTAAAACTGGGAATAGAATAATGATGATGTGTCATATGATAATGGGAGCCAATGAGAAGACAACGTGTCAGTGTTATTACAAAGAAAAGGATGGCATCATCAAGACGCAATAACTGTGGAATCACGTGGAGAAACAGCAATAGCCGACTGGAGAAGTCATGTGTTCAAAGGAAAGAAGAACATACAAGGCGGGAGTCAAATGAGCAACTTCTAGTAATACAGTGCAAGGCTAAGTGTGTGAAAAGGAAAATGATAACTGGTGGATCATAACATTACCCCCTCGTTACCGTCGAAGTCCCACTGAGACTTGATCAAGGAGAGCTGGTGATGTTGGCCCAGGCTGCCTCGTCATACTGGTCATTGTCGACGTAGACATCATCAAAAGGGTCATCTGTGCGAGGCGCAGGGACAGGGAGTGGACGAGAGTATCGAGATGGTTGACGGGCTTGGTGGGAATGCTGGGAGTTGGTGGTGGTATGAGAGTGGCAGAAATGAAAGGAGCCGCGGGAAGAGGATGAAGAGGAGGATGGTTGGGAGTTTTGGTGATGAGGGCACCAGGGGCAAACATCAGCATGGTGACCAGGGGCCATGCAATGGCAGATTGAACAGCAGAAGCGAGGGCAATAGGCCTGGTTATGGCCAGGTGCCACACATTGGCAGTAGGGACAAGAGTAGACAGAGCAATCCCATTTCATGTGACTGAGGCATCTGCATTGGAAGCAGGCATGGGAATAGCATGGATGGGAAGGTGGAAGCGGGTTACTTCCATAAACATGGGCTTCATCTTGTTCTAGGGCCACAATAGATAATTCATTGAGCGGTGAAGAGGAAATGGATGGGGTTTTTGGTTTGCGCTTGAGGTAGGCGGGGTCTATGGTTTCTTTGGCGAAAGGTTCCATATCAGAAAGAGGGGATGTGGGTGAAGTCTTTGGTGAAGATGGGGTAGGAACCGGAAGGTGACACCCAACCTGAAGGGCAGCAGTGTGAGCAGCAGATTGATCTAATGCCCATTGTCATGCGGTTTGCAGGAGGGCTAAGTCCTGCGTCAAGGGACAGGTTCGACACGTGAGGTCGAGAAGATATCTGTCGGTGTCGAGCAAGAACTCAAGCATGTCGAGTTGGTACATGGAAATGAACAGCTGGGCTTGTATGTTCTTAGTGTCGTCTAGGACGAGACAGTTGACAAGCTCCTGTTTGGCTCAGGCAACAGGAAGTATGTGTTACGATTGAGAGACCCCCCACCTTTTCCTCTCCTATTCCTTCCCCTATCCTCAACTCCCTTGTCCCAGGATTCTCCCTTTGGAACGACATCGTCGTCTCCCTCGCAGAATACGCTGTGCAG
Organism: Boletus sensibilis; assembly: GCA_038092655.1. Taxonomy (NCBI): domain Eukaryota; kingdom Fungi; phylum Basidiomycota; class Agaricomycetes; order Boletales; family Boletaceae; genus Boletus; species Boletus sensibilis. Next base: position 33,668 of record JBBPQU010000138.1, on the reverse strand, counting down.
GACACAGCCTCGAACAGCCTTTCTGATCCTATTTCTCCCAATCCAGTTCCTCCCTTTCCATTCCGATTCTCTCTGAACTGATCCTATTTATCCCACAGACACTGCCTCTCTGATCCTATTTCTCCCAACCCGGTTCTTCCCATCTCTTTCCTGTTTGATCCGAACTATTCCTATTTATCCCGGAGACACTGCCTCCTAACGCGTTCTCCCATATGCGTCAGTCACGTATGCGACGTGACTCATCACATGACTCGCATCTTGCCTGCCCTTATGCACATTCAAGCTCCGCTTAAACCCTACTCTTTACTTATATAAACCTCTCCTCTCCATACTTGTATCTCTAATTTAGACCTACACAATCTACGGTGTAAAGTCTTTCTTCACTTGCCTTGTCTCTCTCTGAGCTCGATACTAGGCTTTGTCCTAGGTATCACTCTGCCTCTTAGTCCTTCGTCACGACTAAGACCTAGGCCAGTCATAAGTCCTAGGACCTTCGGTTGTTGCAACCTTAGGAAGATATAGACTTGGAATACACCTTGGTGTTCCATTGTTACGTGGACGTACCAGTGTGAGGTGGAGGATGATAGTCTCATTTTGGAAAAATGCCCAGTAGAGGGTGTGGAGAGGGGAGCCTACATCAAGGTAGTGGTCAAGGTGGGAGGTGATGTGTGGATTATATAGCTGCTGAGCGAGCAGAACGATTTCTTCTCCATTGGGATGGTCGTTACAGAGGCATTGGGCAAAGAGGGGTACATCTATGGATAGGATAGGCTCTGGGCTAGTAGGGATAGAAATTGGAGTATGAGGATTTGGAGCAATAATAGGAGGTTGTTCAACAAAATGCAAGTCGGATGTAAGATCCATGGATGCAAGAGTGGGAGGACTTCCAGCATCAAGGTCAAAAGGAGATGGGGAAGGTGCACGAGGACTAGGAGAAGGTGACAAAGGATGACATAGATAATCATCGAGGGTGGTGTTGGCTTCAATGGGGGAGACATTCTGGAGCGGGGTGGATGGAGCGATGGAAGAGACGGTGGAGATAGAGCAGGGTGTGTGGAGATCATAGGATATAGTGGTTTGGGTTTAAGAGCGATTAGAGGAAAAGATGGTGGGGTGCAGCTTCTTATATGCCTTCAAGGCAGAGCTAGCATTTTTCAAATCCCGTTCAGGGACCCATGAGTCATCCTCTGCAGTATATCCCTTCCATTGGATCAGGAAGGAGCAGGATCGGGGAGTTCCATGGTGGCGTAAGATCCGGTTGATTTTGTATTCCTCCTCTCCTGTGACCAGGTCAGGTGGAGGCTTCGGGAAGTTCAGGCCATGGACAGGGTTCTCACGATAGGGAGTGAGAAGAGAAGCATGGAAGACCAGGTGGATCTTCCATGCGGCAGGAAGTTGGAGTCAATACATGATCGGCGATAAGACCTTCGTGATGGTGAAGGGTTCTTCGCATTTCATGGTGAATTTCAGGTTAACGATGGAGTGTTTCAGGTTGCAGGCTTTGAGCCAAACCTTGTCTCCGTTCTGGAAGTGGGTGAACTTCTGACGAGTGTGAGTGGCCATAGTTTAATGGGCGAGTTTATGGGAGGCGAGGGCTTCGTTCTGAGCAGTGTTCAGGGTTTTCATGCAGGTTTCTACAGCAAGGAGAGAGGATTCAGCAATAACTGAGGGTAGGGCATGGGGTTCATATCCAATCATGAGATAGAACAGTGATTGACCAGTGACAGAGTGAGGGTGGTGATTATGGGCAAACTCTGCGTGGGAGATATTATCAGCCCAGGAACCAGGGTTGTTTCCACAGAAGATACGGAGGTAGGTTTCAACCTCTTGGTTGACGTGTTTGGTTTTGCCATCGGTCTGAGGATGGTAGGCCATGGAGAGGGAGAGGTCGTAGTTCAAGACACGTCCGAGCTCTTTAGAAAAGGTGGAAGCAAATTGGGAGCCACAGTTGGAGATGATTTTGTCATAAAGACCGAATCAGGTATAGACTTTGTGGAAAAAGAGGGAAGCTACTCCCTCAGCAGTGATAGTTTTCTTCATGGGGCAAAGAATCACCCCATTAATAAGCCCATGGTCGACCATGACCAAAAGGGTATCGAAAGAAGAGGATTCAGGGAGATCCATGACGAGGTCACATGAGATCTGTTGAAAGGGGCACAAAGCGGAGGATTTAATGGGTGTGAGGGGAGCGACCGTGGGATGAGTGTTGGACTTGTATTGCTGGCAGGTGGCACAGCCTTCAACATAGCAGCAGACATGGGTGGCAAGTCCAGGCCACCAGAACTTGGCAGAGATGAGCTGGCAGGTTTTCAGGAAGCCAGGGTGACTGGCAGTCTCATGGTCATGGCAACATTGGAGGATGGAGTGGCATAAGTCCCTGGAGTCCAGAATGTATATGTGTCCTTTGTACATGAGAACATCACCCTCCATTTGCCAATCAGAGAGGCGGAAGCAGAAGGCAAGGGAAATATCCTTGTTCATCAATTGAAGGTGTTGGAGACAAATGGGGTCGCCTTTGGAGGCAGCAGAGATCTTGTTAGTGAGGGCGGTGTCAATGGCATGGACGAAGATCAAGGGAGGAAGGAGTGTGACTGCCTGATTATCAGGGTCAGATCAAGGGAAGTGGTCGCAGTGACGTGAGAGGGTGTCGGGACCTGAGAGGTGGGATCCGGGTACATGGATCATCTTGAGATTGAAGTCCACTAGATCAAGAAGCCAGTGAGCTTGGCAGCAGTTGAGGGTCTGTGGGGATCTAAAGTATGTCAGGTTCTTGTGATCGGTGAAGACCTGAACAGGAAACTGAGATCCATGGAGATAATGTCTCCATGATTTGAGAGCACGGATGAAGGCGAGGAGTTTGCAGTTGTAGATGTCGTAGTTCCACTCGGTGGCGGCGAGGGACTGTGAGAGGTACAAGCAAGGGTGCCAATCTCTGTTGGAGTCAGCTTGTAAGAGAATATCTTCGGTGGCATTTCACGAGGCATTGGTGGCAATGGCAAAAGGGGCAGCAAGATCCGGCATATGAAGTACCGGTTCAGAGAGGAAGAGCTTCTTGAGAGAAGCAAATGCATCCTGGCACGTGGGGGTCCACATCCAAGAGAGATTCTTTTTGGTGAGATTGATAAGGGGGTGGGCGACGGTAGAGTAGTTCGGAATGAACCGATGATAGAAGTTGGCGAAGCCAAGGAAGGAGTGGACTTCCTTGACAGTCGTGGGAGTAGGCCAGGAGGAGATCCCTTGTAATTTAACGGGATCCATGGTGAGTTCACCGGGTTTGATGACAAGTCCTAAGTATTCAACTTTGTTAGTGGCAAACTTACACTTCTCAAGTTTGAGGTGTAAGTCTAGCTCCATCATATGCTGGAGGACATGTTTCGTATGTTCTTTGTGGGTTTTCTCATCAGGGGAGAAGATCAAGAGGTCATCCATGTGGATGACAAGCCATCCTTCGGCAATCATGTTGTGGAAGGAGTCATTCATGAACCGTTGGAACATGGCGGGAGAGTTACAGAGTCCGAAGAACATTACTGTGGATTCGAAGAGACCCTTGTGAGTAACAAACGCGGCCTTCCATTGATGGCTGTCTTTCATGCGGACATTGTTGTATCCCCATCGGATGTTGAACTTTGTAAAGACCTTAGTGTCCTTGAGTTTGTCCATGAGGTTGGAGATGAGTGGGAGGGGATAGGCGTCGCGAATGGTATGTTCATTGACGTAGCAGTAATCCTGGCAGGGGTGGAGTCCACCATCCTCCTTTTTCACGAAGAAGAAGGAAGAAGCTTGGGGAGAGTTAGAGGAGCGGATCTTCCTGGCAGCAAGGTTTTCATCAAGGAAGGACTCGGTGGCAGTTCGTTCTTCTGGCATCAGGGGGTAGAGTTTCCCTATCTTAGGAACAAAACCTTCCTTGAGATTGATCTCGTGGTCATAAGGTCGAGAAGGGGGAACGTGGTCGGTAGCTTCTTTTGAGAAGACTGAAGCAAAGTTGGTGTAGGCCGGGGGAAGAATTGTGTTGGCCTTGGATTGATGAGCAGCGATGGCAAGTTCCATAGCTTGGGTAAGTCTAGCGACCCGAGTGAATTCTAGAGGGGCATAGCGAGATCCGAATCTGATAGTCCGGTAAAGGGCATGATTGCCGAGAGCTTGATCGAGGAATTGGTTTTCCTCTTCCCATCCATTGTAGGAGAAGAGTTTCTCCTGTTTGGTGGCATAGACATTGACATGGCAAGGAGGCATGGGAGGGAGAACCCAGTAATGGGCATTGTGTCACTTAATATTGGCAACATGGAAGGAGTAGAGTTGCTTTGACTGATTGGAGGATTCAGAGATGGTGACTGTGCGTTTGACCCAGTCGATTGAGGGGTTAACGGTGCAAAGCCAGGGAGTTCCAAGGAGGATATTGTCCCGAAGGGACATCAGGTGGAAAAGCACATGGTGGGTGATGCCTTCTATGTTGAGAAAGATGGTGACTCCATGTCAGATATCACTGCTTTTGTTGAAGGAACTATCAGCGTTTCAGGTGTGGAGAGGTTGTTGGAGTTTCATGATAGGAAGGGTGTTTTTCTTGGCAAAGTCCCAGTGCATACAGTTGATACTGGCTCCACTGTCGATGAGGGCATGGGTGCTGACGGCTTTGAGAGTGTGCAAAGGTACAATGAGTTGTATGGTGATTTCTATTGCCTTGGGTACAAGAGATGGTACAGTTACACCACTACTAGGGGGAGGGGAGTCTGGTGTCGAAGCAGATCCCTGGTTTAAAAATCCGAAAGAAAAGAAACATGACAGACATTTTCTTCTTCTTCTTCATCATCTTCAATCTCCTCCAGCTTTGGAAGCGTTTCTTCAACCTCGTTGATGTGCTTGCTCTTCAGCTTCTCAGCTGGGAAGTGTTACAAACAATGGACCCCCCCACCTTTTCTTCTCCCATTGCTTCCTCTGTCCTTGACTCCCTCGTCCCAGGATCTTCTCTCTGGAACGACATTGTCGCTTCCCTTGCGGAATATGCTGTGCAGGACACAGCCTACGAGGACTGCTTCCAGCATAGCCTTGAACAGCCTCTTTGATCCTATTCTTCACAACCTGGTTCTTTCCTTTCTATTCCGATATGTTCCATACTGTTCCTATTTATCCTGCAGACACTGCCTCCTAATGCGTTCTCTCATATACATTGTATTCCCTTATCTATCCCTTCACGCAACGCGACTAGTCACTGGACTCGTGTCTTGCCTGACCTTATGTATGTTCAAGCTCCGCTTGAACCCTACATTTACCTTATATAAACCACACCACTCTGTACTTGTGTCCTTAACTTAGACCTATACAATCTACGGTGTAAAGTCTCTCTTCACTTGCCTCGTCTCTTATCCCAAGCTCGATACTAGGCTTCGTCCTAGGAATCCTTCGCCTCTTAGTCTTCTGTCAAGACTAAGACCTAGGCCAGTCATAAGCCCTAGGACCTTCTGTCTATATAGAGACCGTAAGGAGATAGACTTGGAATACACCTTGGTGTTCCATTGTTACACGGTCGTAACAGGAAGGAGGGGCATTTGAAGGAGGTGTGGCCAGATTTCTGGCAGTGGAAGCAGAGGCCTTCTTTGCGGCAGCATTGTCATTCTGCATTGGTTAGCTTGCTTACTTTAACCAAGTTGATGTCCATAGCATCAGGATCTTTGGCAGGGGCGGAAAATCTAGGGGTAAACGAGTGGTAACCTCCTGAAGGTTTCTTGTTCACCTGGGCGATTTCGCAAGTATGGTCACGCTGGGTTTGGAAGTGTACAGCTTTTTCATACCAAGAGTCGATAGTGGACCATGATTTTAGACATCAGGGGAGTGGGGATTCCGGACGCGAAGTACCAGATCAGGATGTTGGGGTCAGTGATGCATGCAAGGGCAACTTTGTTCTTGAACTCTGAGATATAGTTCTGGAGTGTCGTAGCATGGGATTCATCCTTCTTTTGGATGATGCGGGTGGTGAAGAGCCAGGCAACTATGTTGCCGATGATATTGTGGTGCTCAAATGCCTTTTTAAAGGCAACCTTAAAGTTGTCAAAGGAACTGAGGTTAGGGGTCATGAGAGTTAAGGCAGCTTGGTGAAAGGTGCCAGCCCAAGTGCGAGTGGATCCCTCGGTCATATGAGAGATGGTGAAGGCGACCTTCTTGGCATTGGAGTTGTAAACATCTGCATTTACCAAGAGGTAGGTTTCAATGGTGTTGAGCCATTCAATGGCTCAGTCATAGGATCCATTGAAGGCTTTGGGAGCCCCAAGGCGAAGTTTGATGGCATGGGAGGACATTCCAGAGGGAGAAGAGGGTGACTGAGGTTGAACAGGTGAGGGGACGAGGAACGGAGGGTTTCGAGCTATGGGAGTAGGAGACAGAGGAGTGGGTACTCAGGAAATGGAAAGGGAGTGGGAGAGGTGATGGAATAGCTTGGTGTAGAACAACGAAAGTGGTTTGGAGGACTGGAAATTAGTCCTGAACCTGTGGAAAGGGAAGAAGGATGCGAGTAGTTGTCCAAGGGATCCTACGTCAAAGAGAGACTAGTCAGTTTCCAATCCTAATTGACTTACACCTGAGATATTGCAAGTCCCAGTATTTCCGGACTAAAAATGATGATTCCGGTGTTTCCGGAACTCCGGAGGAGAAAGGAATGGGCGGAGGATGTTGAATGGTGGTCAGAGACATGGAAACAATTGGTGGAATGCAATACGGGTGATACAATTGTCAGACGGTACGACGATGGACGATACGATGATGAGAAATCCTGGTGTGCGGAAAACTGTATTACCCACGGAGAGTACATGGGTTAAATACTCCGGACTAAGCCGGAGTTGTACGAGACATATTGTAGCTAAGATATGAGTGACAGGCTGACAGCACCAGAAATGAACTGTCTAATAAACGGACATGCACTTCGCAAGTGTGTATTGGAATTAAACGGAGGTAAAAGAAAACTTATCTAGACCATTCCGGACCTTCCTCAGACTCAGAAAGAGGACTCTGGACTTCAGATTGACTGGACTGCAATGGATACAGAGTGGACTGGTTTCAGACTCGGATTGATGTGGTGGCGGATGGTAAAACAGTGCTTTACAACTGTAGGGAGCAGACGCTCTCTACATCTGAGGGGAACTTGAATACTGACTGTCCCCAGTCAGTGAAGTGCAGAGTACAGACTGATAATGTCTGTGGAATAGTGGGTATGGGTGTTGCAGGATGATAGATGATGTATGAGTGCGATTTGCATGAATAGGATAAACGGATGGATGATAGGGACGAATAGGACTCCGAATGAGTTCTGGATGGGAAAACGACACTTCGGGCACGGAAACCAGATGGATATGATGTCTGACAAGTGGTAGACACGACAGGATGGATGGGATCGTCATTCAGAGCTATGTATGAATCTGTGTGATGTAGACTGCACATTATGCCATGGAATAGCAATCTCCTGGTACTCTGCTATGTCCGATGTGAATGGCTCATAGGTCCATGCATATCTGAGCAAAGTCCAATCTGTGCTTGAGTCCGTGCGATGCAGTCCAAGTATAATCTTGTCCAAGTGACATCTCTGTCTGAGTAGTCTGGTTCGGTGTCTAAATACGGAATAAAGGAATGTAAGCAGAAGTGAAGTGAATGGTAATGAAAACAGTGAGATGGATCTGGGTTCATAGATGCAAGCAGTCCGACTCGGTGTAGAGAGCATCTGCTCCCTATGGTTGTAGCCTTCCGTTTTCCCATTCTCCGTCCCATCCGGTGGCCTTAGCCTTTAGTCTGCACACTGAACACTCCTCCGTTATCAATCCGCACTGCACCCGATCCATATCTGTCAGTCCACTCAGTCCGGTAAGTCAGTCCGTTGTCCGTGGTAAGTCCAGACCAGTCCAGAACAGTCCGGAATCCATTTCCCCTTCATCTACCTACTTTCCCTCTTATTGGACTCGGATAGTAAGACGGCGACTAGCACGTCAAATACACTAGCGTTACAGACATATCTCATCTCTGTACTATCTCATCTCCATATTGGTCTTATCTCATTTACCTTTTACTCGGACTCTTCTCAACCCTTATTTCGTTACTTACCTGTCTGGATTGTACCTTAGAGTATAAGTCCTGTCAGCTGGTTTGGTAATGCTCAGTTTCCTCCCGTTGAATTCTCACTATCGTTTGTTGCCCGTCCGAACCGTCTTCATCAACCGCCCAACATGGGTCTCTGCAGAGAACACCGTCGTTCTCATTGTCATACGCCTTTCCGCACACTGCACTCCGTCTCTTTCCACATCCACTCCACTCTCAGACTCTTGGACTCACCTTTGTTCAATCCAGACTCACCCTGGACTTTCTAATATCCGCCGGGTTTAGTACACTCGGGTCTATCTTCAATGCCTCTGCCCAGAATCCCTTTAGGGATGGACATTTCGTACCCTTCTAACTAATCCTTCAAGCTCTGACCGGAACGCTTGTTCCAGCAGGTCATCCGAGCTATATTCTTTACATTGGCTTGTCTTCTTTGTGTGTCTTTTGTGTCTGCTCCTATGGACTCAGATGATCTGCTCTGATTGGATTCCGAATGATGTTAGGTGAATGTGCGCTGTGTCTCATAGTGCAGAAGAAGCGGAATCGGAATCGGATACATAACTTGATACATGATGTGGACACAGAGATGGACAGAAATGGAAATGGAAACAGATGGACTGTTTTCTTTTTCAATGGCGTTTTTGGATGATGATAGAGGATTAAATGAAACTGATCTCCGGACGAAACCCGGGATAAAACAGATACATATTGTACTACTAATGACGGTATTTTGATGGTATTTGGAATGACGGATGTGGTGGTGGATTGTCGGCATGAATGGTGGAATGATAGTATTTCATGATGTCAATGGTGTCCATGTCTTCATCATCTGTCTCTTCAACTTCTTTTCCTACCTGTATGTCTGATGCTGCTTCATCAACAGTGGTAATACTAGAGTCCGAGTCTGATGATTGGTGCAACGACGGATAGCGTCGAAAATGCGAAAAGTCTGCTGAAACCGAGTGAGCAGTGCACCTGCAATACTCCCCCCCTAGGAAGGCTTGAAAGATGACCTCCTGGTCATCAAATAGGGAATAGTGGTCTGAGATCGGCAGAGTTATGGACTGGTGATTTGGATTCTGGACAGGGTGGTCAGACAGTTCAGAATAATAGCTGCTAAGGAAGGACAGGTAAGCGTGTTTAGATAAGGACAGTGGTGGGGAAGGAGGCATGCATTCCGATGGCAGAATAGGATCAGATGTGAGGAAGCAGCTAAGGAATGACAGATACGCTGGTTCGGATGAAGGAGGTGGATCAGGACATGCGGAACGGGTGGGTGATCACATAACTATCATATTTGTGGTGTGCATGACAGGTGACTGACATTCCGGATAGGTGGATGGTGGGTCGGATTCACTCTGCTGCCAGTGGCACTTGCTGGACTCCATGAAAATGGACAGATCAATGTCTAGGACAGCATCAGCGTGCGACTTGGAATGCATTGATGAAAGTAATCCAGCAGTCCTCGGCTGGGATGAATCCACAGTCCGAGTGCCACCAGATGATGCTACAATGGTGGGTGTACACAAGGCAATCCAGTCTAAGCAATCTCGGATACAAAGCGATCCAGACACATATGGGATACAGTATCCATCGGGAAGGCAAATGCAGCCGTCTGAACCCCTGCTAGCCTTTCTGGTCCGGATGTACTGGTCTACATGAGGGAAGCAACGGATATAGTGTCTGAATGCATCACAGAATGTGCAGGCTTTGATCTGCATGATAATCGGCTGTTCAGCAGATGGAGTCGGTCAATTGACGACTGTAGGAGATCTGCAATGATTATCGGACTGTTGTATGTGGTTAGTGGGCTCGGATGATAACGGAAAGTAAATCCGGACACAAAAACCAGTCAGTAGGAACTTCGCTGCTTCAAATACATCGTTTATTGGGTACAGGTCGGATGGATGATGGTGTGGTTTAACGATGTAAAGCCGATTCCAGATCTGGTTGGTGAGGTATTCCGGAAATCTGTGAATGAACTGTGAGTCACAATCCATCTCAGATATCTTCTGGTTCCATATCAGGATAGTAGCAACTTTCTGAAACTTGCGATGGTATAGTCTGAGTTCAGCGTGTGTGCGCATGGGTTGTGTATGGAATTCGTCTACAATGTTGAAAAGGTCAGCACGGCAATATTGATTACTTGCATAGGATTCTGGATAGAACTTCTTCACAGCAATTATGAATGTGGACCAATCTGCTGGACTAGCGGACACTTCTTCTAATAGCTCCCATAGCTCTGCATCTTCGGACTTTGCATATCGGATAGAGAGTCAGATTCTCTGAGTGTCATTGAATCCGGCAGTGGTGGCAAGTAGATCTACATCTTCGAAGAATCCAGATAGCTCAGTAGCAACTCTGCCATCAAAATGTGGTGCGCTCAGATGGAGACAGAACGGAATCTGGAATCTGGATGTGGTCATGGCAGTTTGGAATAATGAGTGTTGGATATGTGAGTGGACAGGATGGTTGTGAGGCAGATAGGATTTGGGATCATGACAATGGTAGGTGGAATACATGAAGGACGATAAGTGATGTTGATGGCATTGACGTGCACAGGAAACAATATGCGGTGATGCTGAGTGTTGCGAGATTAAGGGGTGGTGGTGTAACTCGGCTAGATGCTTCCGACGGTAAAGGAAATGAGAATTGGAAATACAGTGATAGGATTAAGCTATCCGAGCCACTCAGAGTTTGGAACCTGTGCTCAGATAGTAACAATGACAGCTAAATTGCAATGGATCAGTAATTCCAGGGCTGGATGTGTCTGGACTGCAGTAAAATGAGTGTCACATTGATTAGTGACGATAGATGGAAGGAATGGAGGTCGGGATGGCACAGATTCCGATGCAATGCTAAAATTTTCAAGGAGTAAGTGGCAGGGCTGCAATAGATCTTCTACTTGGTGTCTCTGAGGATCCCTCGCGGTGGGCTCCAGTTGTAGAACAACGAAAGTGGTTCAGAGGACTGGAAATTAGTCCTGAACCTGTGGAAAGGGAAGAAGGATGCGAGTAGTTGTCCAAGGGATCCTATGTCGAAGAGAGACCAGTCAGTTTCCAATCCTAATGGACTTACACCCAAGATATTGCAAGTCTGAGTATTTCTGGACTATGAACGATGATTCCGGAGTTTCTGGAACTCCAGAGGAGAAAGGAATGGGTGGAGGATGTTGAATGGTGGTCAGAGAGGTGGAAACGATTGGTGGAATGCAATACGGATGATACAATTGTCAGACGGTATGACGATGGATGATACGATGATGAGAAATCCTGGCGTGCGGAAAACTGTATTACCCATGGAGAGTACATGGGTTAAATGCTCTGGACTAATCTGGAGTTGTATGAGACATATTGTAGCTAAGATATGAGTGACAGGCTGACAGCACCGAAAATGAACTGTCTAATAAACGGACATGCACTTCGCAAGTGTGTATTGGAATTAAACGGAGGTAAAAGAAAACTTATCTAGACCATTCCGGACCTTCCTCGGACTCAGAAACAGAACTCTGGACTTCAGATTGACTGGACTGCAATGGATACAGAGTGGACTGGTTTCAGACTCGGATTGATGTGATGATGGATGGTAAAACAGTGCTTGACAACTGTAGGGAGTGGACGCTCTCTACATCGGTATCTTCGAAGGTTTCTTCCCATGAGGGTAGGGTGATGTCGGATGGAAAAAAATCTAAGGGGTCTTTGGGTTCTTCCTCAGCATTGGTATTGTTTGAGGTGGATTCAGGGAATTCAAGGGGTTCTGGTTGATGAGGTCGCCAGAGAGAGTCATAGGAGTTTCGGTGGGAAATGGTGGTGGCTTACGTAGGAGTAGCTGGTGAGTAGAGCTTAGACCTTTTGTTACACTTGACCCAGGTAGGACCGAATGTAGCCCTTGATGGTCAAGAGAGGTCTAGGGCAAAGGGTATCCTTGGACGTGTAAGTGTTCACAAGATGAAGTGAGTTGTCCTACAGTGGAGTCCCAAGACAATGACAAGGAGACCGATCAAGTAGGATCAGGTCGAGGATTCAGAGGAGTCCACTGGGCGTTGATACGCAACAACAGCAGCAAGGGAAACCGGACACAGGGGCTCAATAGCTCATCTGACCGGGTCAGAGGTTCAAGAAGACTGGATGCAGTCCAGATCAAGGGTATGAGAACAAGGGACAAGAAGAGACAAGGACTGAGTGGATTATCTCAGCTGTGTACTAGGGAAGTACAAGGGAGGTCTAAGCTGAGGATCAACTACGATGAAGTCACGTATTTATACATAAGAGTCTGAAGCATGGACCATGTGAAAGAAGTACTAAAACTGGGAATGGAATAATGATGACACGTCAGATGATAATGGGAGTCAATGAGAAGACAATGTGTCAGTGTTATTACAAAAAAAAGGATGGCACCATCAAGACATGATAACTGCAGAATCACATGGAGAAACGGCAATAGCCAACTGGAGAAGTCACGTGCTCAAAGGAAAGAAGAACGTACAAGGCAGGAGTCGAATGAGCAACTTCTAGTAATACAGTGCAAGGCTAAGCATGTGAAAAGGAAAATGATAACTGGTGGATCATAACATGCCCTCTACTCTGTGTACCTCCAGGTCACACATATCTCTGCTATTGTTACCTGTCTGGATGCTGGCGACACAGACAACTCCTTTTATGCTACTCTCCTTAGGTCAATCCAGAGAGACCTCACTGAACAGCTTGTCACTGCGTTCCATGAGCTGGACATACTAGAATTCTTTGAGGAAATCAACCACTACCTGTGACAGTTGTTCCTTGGACAGAGACTGTCTGATGATCCCTCTATGCCATCTGCCTTGTCTTCAGTTTTAGACTCTGAAGAGATCCTTACCATGGACTGTGCCAAAATTACCCATGCCAAAGAGACCAGACATGTAGCTCTCTGCCATGGACATCCTCATTACCACAACTCCTGTTTCGTCTACCATTGCCTTGTGCATGTATGCACTTTGTGCTTCCTCTACCAGTGCCCCCTCTGCCACACTTGGGCTCCCGTCACCCCCAATGGCATTGTCCAGGACCTCCTCGTGTCTGTGCACATACTCCCTCCTCCTCTTCATCTCAGTCTTCTCATTCATCACGCACATCCCTTGGATCTCCTCCATGTCATGTCACTTCCCCTCGTCGCAGTGCATCTCCTAATGTGTCGCTAAACCTACATTTCAATAACCAGTGCCCTAACCATGAGGACACCTTCATCGAAGATGACCCTTATAGCACAGAGGCTTCGGCCAATATCACTGGTTTCCCAGGTGCCAACTACAGAGGCCTCTGATCAATCTTCATTGGAGATTCAGAGTCTAGTATGGGGGTAATGTTACAATTTACATGTACTCTTTTCCTTATACTATGCTTTTCCTTGACTTCTCTATGGACCATTGCATCAGCTATTCAAGCCCCGCTCGATGCATTTCTTTATCTCTTGCTTATCTCACCATTGATTAGTCACACAATGTGTCAGTGTTGTTTCCTCACCTTCCATTCCCTTCCACACTTATGTGTCGCATTGCGTCATCCTTATTCCATACCCTTCCATGGATTTCTACGATGACATGAATATACCTTTTATATCCTTTAGTTTCCCAGGCTCTGATAGTATATAAACCGACCCCTCACACTGATGTCACTTAGCTTAGATCTACTCAGTTCACGCTATAACATTGCTGCTTCCCTCCTCTCGCTTTCCTCCTAAGTCCAGCTCTCATTTGAGTCGTTATCCTTGCTCTTTAAACCACCTTAGCCGTCGCTAGGGAAATCTCTGCCTTCAAGCGTGTACTTGTTGGTTGTCACCACCACTTGGAAGCCCCTCATGGAAGTTAACCCTTGAACTCTGTGTTAAGTCAAACCCCTCGTCCTTGCTTTTACTGAGTTCTGCTTGTTCATTTCTGGGCCAAGCATAACAATTTGACCATGCATGCAAAGACCATTGTCACTTGCAGACATAGATGAACTATGATCAAAATTGGCCAGCAGCAAATTCAGATCAAGCTCTGAAAAACACACAAGGACGTGTAACCTGAGCTGAATATTATCAACATGTGCTGACTGGCATTTCTGAGCTAGCATGCCCTTCAGTGCAGGTGAAGACAAGCATGATCACACCATACCTGAGTAGGATGTCTCACTGTCATATCCCAGAAATGCTCCAAGTCCAACCCTGGTCCTCCAAACCAACTCCACATCTATACATACAAACGCTGGTGCGTTCTCACTAGAGACGCAACTCCTGACCCTTGGACCTTGTCTATGATCAATATGTTATCTTACGTTTCATCTCCATCCCCATATATACTAGTCTCACTCTTTGTTTCCCTCCGTACCTGTGCTCTGCTTAGGATCATAGCTCCAGCTTTACTCTATCTCCGATACTTTACTTACAAACCAGCTCCACTCCGTTACTAATCCCCTATGACTCCATAGTATATAAACCTCCGTTACTCCTGTACTTTCTCCTCAGTTCAAATATTGATTTAGATAAACTCCAAACCCTCTGTCTGAGTCTCGAAGACTCTCCTCTGAATCTCCACTTGACTTGATGTCTAGTATTCCTTAAGTCTCACTCCGACCCCTAGTAAATTCCGGGACAAACAGGACTCCTGACAAGGGCACACCACATACGGTGAAGCCAAGTCCCATCTGCCCAAGACAACTCCGGAGTTTGCCTGGTCTTAATACTCACTGGACATATGATGTATATCAATGATTGTAGCCATTGATGAACATGGCCAAACAACCACAGCCAGAGATATCTGACCATACAGTGACTTTAAAAAGTGTTACAATAACTAACTGTACAGTACATTGGAGAGGTGACAAGGAGTGACAATCACTCACCTAATCTACCAGTAAATATTTAACCTGATCTAGTATTGTATCATGATGATGGATAAGCATGAACATGATATATACGAAAATTATATCTAAACCTTTGTCAGACTTCCATCAATTTCCTGATGTAGTGGCCATTGTCAGATCAGGCACAGTCTCCTTGCCTGACACGATGCCCCAGAGATCACTACAGATGAGTAACGTGCACATATGAACATTCCAGGTGAGGTAGTTGGTCTTGTTGAGATGCAGCATCATGGTGATATTGAGAATAGATGGAGACATGGCAGGTGAAAGCATGAGGTGGATGTATGTAGTACAAATGTGGATGTATGCAGTCAGATTAGAGTGAAGTGGTGGGAGGGAATGAATGTTGATGTATGTGGGTTGGAGCATCTACTCTGAGCCCAAGAAATGATATGTGACACCTTTGACACAGCCCATCAGTCAAGATGGGATGCAGCACCTGTGACACAGCCCATTGGTCAACAGCACACTTGCACAGCCTGTCATGCAGTTACCAAATTGATGTACCCTGGTAATGCGAGGGTAGGTCCGCTATGTTGAAAAGTCATATGCTGGGAGCATGACTTGTGGGTGAGACATGACGATGTGGCAGATGTTATTCATGATAGTGGATAAAGAAGTACAGGATGCCTAAATACAAGGTAAGTATTGTATTAGGTAAGTGGTACTGTAGTGAATGATTCTACTCCAACAAATGGTTCTCTCCTCAGTCCATTGACCTGTGCAACAACTGAGGTGAGCTGCTTCTTGTATACCATTTCCATACCATAGTGCTCACATTATACCTAGTGACTCTCATCTAGGTAAATCCTAATATAGTCCATTGACCTGTGCAACAACTGAGTGACTCTCATCTAGTCTTATAGATGGTGCTGTTACCTACACACTCCAATTTAAACTACTTAAATAGCCTATGTATCAAATCTCTAAATGCTATATGTGGCCGACCCATTACACTGTTCCTATGACATGCATAGTTCACTTGTACAACAAGAATTACAGTACATAGCACACTATAGCATGGCCAACTGTTGGACACTGCTACAGTGGTCTATAATGGCCTATATAGAACACTGTTTGTGACATGGTGTACCAGCCAGGATAAAACACTGAGGAAGATGGGCAAACACCCAACACTCTGTCTAGTGATGATGATGGTTCTCTCCCCAAACTGACTTGCTGCCCTCCCTTCTATGACTCATGCTACTCTGGGTCTCTGGCATCTTCTGGTCTAGACCTGCTCCATTTCCTCCTGACTCTCAGTCCTGTTGCAATGCAACCCTGTGGGCCACTCCACTCCATTTGCCCCCTCCTTGTGAATGTGAAATCCCTGGTTCACCCCTCTTTTACTTGCCCCACTATTCCTCACCATCTTCTCCCTTGCTAGCCCCGCTCTTTTCATCACTGTCCCCAGCCTCGTTCTTGCCCTCTCGATCCAGACTCTCCTCTTCCTCTTCTTCCTCATCTCTTTCCCTGGGTTGTTCCTCTTTCTCATCAATTGCTAGATTGGTGCCTGATTGTGGTATAAACTCACGCAACCGTCTGGCATGGAAATGGCCAGGTATGGGGAACCCTTCCAGTGTCTTCAGTGTGTAGGAGTTGCCAACATGTTGTACAATGCATCATGGGGCTGACCATTGCAGGACAAGTTTTCGTGTTGTGAATAGGGTGGTGTTGAGGGAGTTATCATATACTTGTACTAGTTGGTTCTGGTTGAATATGACTTCCCCTGCATTCATCTTTAGAACTTTAAGGTCGAATGTGGCTTTCCTTTTAATGGCATGCAGTGCTGTGTGACTTACACTGTTGAGTCATTGTTGGTCAATGTATGCCATTTGTGCTGTGATGTCGCTCTGGGTCAGGGCTGTTGTGGATATCATGGACAGTGTGTGGGCGGTGTTGACAACAAAGCCAAATAGGAGTTCTTTCGGTGAGAATTGGGGTGATGGAATGATGTGCTTATTGAGTTGATGAATGGCGGTGTCAAAGTGGTCAGGCCATGCTCTAGTGATGTTTTCAGATTTGACGTTTTCATAGTCATCCTCTCCAAGACCAGGGATGCATAGGTATTTTAGTTGTCTGAGTAGTTTTCTGTTGGTGTTTTTGACGAGTTTGTTGATCCATGAGGCGTACACTGCCGTGACTTGGTGTGAGGTGCCCTTGGCTTCACACCATGCTCGCATATCCCCATTGTTGAAGTGTGATCCGCTGTCCATCATGAGTATTTCGGGTGGGTGGAATGTGTGGGTGATAGTATTGAGGCCATTGAGTGTGGTTTTTGCTATACTGCTACTCTTGAATTTGAAGCCCCATATAAAACGGGAGTATATGTTGAGGATAAGGAGGACTGTGTGATAGCCACCCTTTCCCTTGGGCAGGGAGAGGTAGTCTGTGATGAGTAGTTCAAATGGGTGTCGGCACATGATTGGGTACATCAGTACATGAAGGTGTGATGAACTGAAATTCTTACACTGTGAACACTGGAGAAGCGCAATGGTGACAGATTGGTCTAGACATGGGCTATAGATCCTGTCCATTAGTTGGAGTTTGGTGAGGTCACATCCCCAGTATCCATTATTGCTATGTTCGTGTTTGGCTAGTTCAATTGCTTCAGTTTGTAACACACATTCTAGTCATGGCTTGGCACATATCAATTTCACATCTGTAATGTGCCATAACTTCATATCCTTGATTTGATATCCTTCCGTTCTGTATCATGCACGACTGCGCTTGATTTCATTCCTATATCTGTTGCAGTTTGTAATAGCTTGGATGACTTCTAGAAACAAGGATTCATCAGTAAAGTGGTCACATAGTAACAAGATTACTTCGTCAGTGTGGATGCCAAATAGATTGTTGACTATGCCTCTTAACACTTCCCAGTCTTCACAGACCATCCAAGTACTGCCATTGTTGGCGGTATGTTCTCAGCCCATGTACATGCAGCTCAATGTGTCCACGGCAACATTTGATGTACCTGAGCAATGTCATATAGCTGTAACATAGTAACCTTGTATGCCATCATTCCATCTTGCATGGTGAAGGTTTAGAATGTTGTTACAGAGTGTCTTTCATTGCTCAGCAGTCAGTCTCAATCTCTACTGGAAAGCCCCATATCATGTCACTGAAGTAATCCAGGCCAAACTTGAGTGTGATGAATTTAAGTACATAGGGTTTGTATTGTTCTTCTGTTGGGGCAGTTCACTTGGAGGCAAATCCAATGGGGTGTATGGAGTTTCTTGTTTCTCCATTCAGGAGTTTTATTGTGAATCATTGCATGAGAACTGCTCCAAACCCGTCTTTCAACACATCAGTAGTTAAGATGAAAGGTGTACCATCAAATTTGGGTGCTCAGATGACTGGTTCTTCGAGTAGGATGTGTTTGAGCCTGACAAATGCTTTTGTGTGCTTCGTTGTCCAATACAGTGTTAGGTTGCAGTCCCATAGAAACTGGCAGTATTTCCATTTTCCTTTGTATTGTTCCAGTTTTGGTAAGTCTAAGTTGCACTGGAGGTTGGTTAGTGGTGCTGCTATGCGGGAATAGTCTTTAATGAGTGATCTGAAGTAGCCCATTAGGCCGAGGAACTTCATTAAGTCTAACAAGTTAGATGGGTTGGGCCACTTAGCTACTGCCTTGAGCTTGGCTACATCTGGTTTGGTGCTGTCACTGCCAACACGTAATCCTCTGAAAATGGTCTCCTGCATGAATAGGTGTGTTTTCTGTGGGGATACTGATAAGTTACACTCCCTGAATCGTTCAAAGAATGTTCGTAGTTGTAGAAGGACATTTGTGAAGCTATTGCCAGCTAGGGCATTATTGTCTATGAATGTCTCTAGTTGGACTTTTGTTGTTAGGTCATGTAGTGCTCGTCCTGTCATGTTACAGAACCATGATGGGGCATCCATGATGCCCATTGGCATCCGAGTGTAGATGTGGTATCCCACACCTTCAGTGTATATATATAAGTATGGTTGGCTGTCTTCTTTGACCTCAATGGCGTAAAAGCCAGAGGCAAAGTCAACTACACAAATGTAGCAATGGCCTGCAAGTCATTGTTGCTTCTCTCACAGGTCACCCTGTGGCATTTGAGCTGATTTGTGTACATGATTGAGTTGGCTGAAGTTTTGTGTGATCTACCATTTTGGTTTCTTCAGCTTTGTCTGATTGAGGTCTTGTGTTTGTGTGGGGGGAGTGCTGGTGCATTGTGGCATGTTTGGATCTAGTGGCTCATCAAGTAGGATACATTGCTTGTTTACCTCCTGGTGTATTTCATCCATTGTTAGCCCCAGTGCTTCATATGCTTTCTGCGCTAGTACAATTGGGTGTACTGCTTTGACTTTGCTTGCATGTATTGGGTGTAGGACTCCCACATCTACAAATTCAGCAAGTTTCAGAAAATAAAATTCCTTTTGTGCTTGGTTCAGTGATTGTTGGTGTGCTCTGACTGAAAATGTTGTGTCATTTGGAATGTTTAGAAGATATTTGTTGGTCATTAAGGGTTTGACCTCCCTTATGGACAGAGCAAATATGTCAGCGTACTCTTGTAGTAAATTACGCACCATGGTTGATTCTTTGAGCGATATATCACCAATTTGGACTGCACTCAGGATCGCTTCTACTCTCGGAGGGTGAAAGAGTCCCTTTGTTGTTAATCTGGTGAATGTTCTGTCATGCTGGTGGTGAGGTAAGCCTCATTAGTAGTTATCTTGTATTCATTCATTCGTTCTTTGTTCAGATTGATTGGAGAAAGGGGGGAAGGTGGGAAGTAAATATGGACTGGAAACAAGATAGCAGTGGAAAGGGATGGAGATGGTATGTTTCAGTGGGGTGTAAAGTTATATATGTGGTGGTGGACATTATTAATAGAAATGGATATGGAATCCATACTGTAATTGTGGGTTGCTTTTATCTGTTCCAAGAGCAGCTTACTGATTAGCATGTGCCACAATCCTCCACTTGGAAATACTTTGAATGTGGTGTGGATTGTAAGTGGGCCCCATCCTAGATTGCCTGCCCACATTCCTGTTGAGGCAATGACAGATCTGTTAGCCATTCACAGTTTCCGTGATGATGAACTTAGCAGGATCAATCTTTGTGCAATGTGCTGAATATGCTGTGGTATCGCTCACATTGATCATTGCCCCATTATCAACAATTGCTAGGAAGCGCACTTTTTCCCCTTTTGGACCTTGTAGGGACAGGTTTGTGATAAAGGGTCTGCTGGTGTGCATGACAATTTGTTTTCCTAGTTCATGTAACAAGTATACATTAGTTACTTTGTTGTTTGGGGTGATCACATCACCATATTCTTGCATTGTTGTGCTGGATTCAGTGGGTACTATGTGGGTTTTTTCTATATGTACAGATAGGGGGAAAGTGATAGGTACATGGGGAGATGACACAATGCTATCTGTGATATGTACAGTTCTATTGTATGTAAGTGTGTTTTGTGAAGGAGGTAGTGTATGGAGCAAGCATGATGGTGGTGTTACAGCTGGCCTGCATATGGTTGTAACCCCTGGTCATTTTCTGGCTTGTCCCACTCATTGTCCTGAGTAAATATATGGTGTCAGGGATGGCACTGTCGTCATGTGCATTTACCATCATATTGGGGGTGTGCACCTGTTGCTAGGTTGGTTGTGGTTGTGATGTGGACCACATGTATCAGATGGGGGTGGGCTGGACTTGAAGTTGTGTTGCACAGTGTAGCATTCCCACTACTGCTTGTCATCATCTGGTTTCAAGGGGTGGAACCCAAAGTTTGGCCTCCCAGCTTCCACTTATGTGACAGGCTTCAGTGATCATTCCACAATTGAAGCACTCATTGGACCCTGGGAGTGCTGTACCTGGTGTGATTGGATATGGTCAGGATAGGGATGAAGTCAAGTCTGCTCCATAGGTTGCATGCCATGCATCAATATCTGCTTTATATTGTTATTTGCCCTCATTTGATGTTGGCCGCTGTGGGATTGCTGTGATCCTCTCCATCACTAACTCCTTGGACAGTGGGGGTCATCTCATTGGCCAGCCTTCCTGCCCTGCCATGTTGTAGGGTTGTTGTTGGTTAAGTGGGTTGAATTGATTGGTGCTGTGATACTGTGGAGTTGGGCGGGTAGTGTATGAAGCTTGTGACAGATGAAGGTTGGATAACTGTGTGATGACAGACTGTAGGGTGGCTGCCATTGCTGTGGTCTATGCATGTAGTTGGGCTATTTCCACATCCCTCACTTGCTCCTTCTCTAGTTTCTCCTTTCCTCACTTGAGCTTATGGGATGAGATGCTTCTGACATCCTTCTTGAATTCCTCCCACGTGTTGTACCTACACATTAGGTGGTCTTTAAGGAGATGTGGGATGCCATCAGCAGTGCAGTTGATGAGGAACCCTGCAGCATCCCCCATCATTATTGCTGCTTTCATTACCTCATTTGTCCATATGTTCTGGCTGTAGTCAGCCTTCCGTTTGTTTGATGGCATGATTCATTTCCCAATATTCTCCTCATTGAGTATCTGTTCTCTGATACATTCCATCTGTTCCACTTGTGAGAACTGGGGTCGTTCTGGTGGGGGCCATCTGGCATTGAATGCCCAATGTGGAGTTGAGAAGGTGGTCTTGTCACTGGATAATAGGTTGTCATACCAGTCTGACATGTAGCTATTAGGGACAATGTGGTTGGAGAAGTGTGTTATTCTCTCATTTTCCATCCAATTGAGGGGTAACATCTGTTGAAATTCCACCAACCATATGGTTGGGTTGTTCTCATTACCAAAAAACATGTCGGTGGTGGAGGGGTTCTCCAACATGGTGTATCTGACAGAGGGAGGAGCTGTTCTAGGAGGTGGAATGAAAGGGCATGGTTGTTGGGTGGAGTCTCTGGCATCTTCTGGTCCAGACCTGCTCCACTTTCTCCTGACTCTCAGTCCTGTTGCAATGCAGCCCTGTGGGCTGCTCTGCTCCAATGGGACTACATAGTGCTATATCAGCTATAAAGCTGTGTGGGAGCTACAGGGTGCTATAGCCACAAACCTTTTTTCTTGATGGGTTCTCTTCCCAGGAATGCTGCTCATGATCTGGAGTGTCTTGATACAACAAAGGATGATGAATGTGTTGAACCCAAGCAGAAGTCAGCAAGTGTGGTATATGCTGAGAGGATGGTAGGAGGAAGAGATACATTGATGTGGCATATGTCAAGGTTCAAGCCCCGAAGATTTGCTTTCCACTGAGCGGGAACTTCAGTGCTGTGCTGCTAACTTGGCTAACTCAGCTACTATCCTATCCTACTTGTCACCCTTGGCACTGTTATAAAATGGTCTTGTTTTATACCTTTCTTGCTTTCTTTCCTTCTTTTTCTTGATTACATGACTTTTCACATCATGTGACCTCCATTTACCACCATTACATAATTACTTTCCTTTTCTTATCATGTGATCCATTCCACCTTTGTCTCACGTGATCATTCCTTTATTTCTCACATGACACTACATCACTTCTTACTAACAGCTCTAGCCCCTGACGTCATACTCTTTACCCCATCAGTCAGCAACTGATGTCATAACCCACAGCCCTACTAAACTTAGCCACCTACATCATAGTCTAGGCTCTTACCCTGTACCCATACTGTACTACTATATAAGTGGTCCTTAGATGGCTAGGATCGCTAGTTTGATTCTAGTTGTCTTTGGGACCTACTCTATGGACTACCTCCAGGTTCAGACTTCACTGGTTTCAGCTCCCTCATTCCATTGCTTAAAGTCATTGTCGGTATTATCCCATCACCAGGTTGCAAACCCTGGTATGAGCTAAGCAAGAGATTCCTATTCCTGCCTTTGTGCTGGTCTTCTCATCAGCGAGTCCTTTCCTTTTTGGTTACTTCTTTACTCCTTCACCTTTCCCCTTCAGTTTCTCTTTGGTCTAGGCTTAGTTCATAACTGGCACCACTTTTTGAAGGCCCCTATGTTCTGTCAGGCCAGTTTTCTTGCCATTTTAACTATCCTCTCAAATCTGGGTACCTGAAAGCTTGTGTACTATAGTCTAAATACATTATTTGACTCTCTTCTGGGGCTTGTGTGAACACTTCTAGTTCCTCTCATGAGCCTCATGAAGCTCCTCTGACCTCTGCAACAGCTTATCAGAGGCTTCATGAGGTTCATCATGAACTGAAGAGGGTTTCCCACATTGTCATCCTGCCCATAGACATTCCCACATTGTCCCAATGGATGCACCCCTCACACCACTGCCCTGCCCATAATTGTTCCCATGTCCTGATGGATGTGCACGCCCTGCAGCCCCCGCCTGCCCCACCTCTTGTATGCTTCCACACTGATGTGCACCCACCTGCCTGCTGTGTCCACCCTCAGAACTCAGCAACAACACAATGCACACACACAATCATATATGCACATTGTGTTGTCATGTGCCTTGCACCCTCTCCTCTCCCTTACCTCATCTTAGCCCTTGTCCTTGCCCTTGCCCTTGCCCTTGCCCACTCTTGCCAACCAGTGATGACACAACATGCACAATTGTGTGCATGTTGTGTCATCCCATGCATCATGTCCTTGCTGTTATGACTCGCATGTACACTTTTCTCCACATCTATGTTTTCTCTTAACTTGCCTATGGACTACCGCGTCAGTTGTTTGAGCCCCGCTCAACGTGTTTCTTTATCTTCTCTTTTACTCATCATCATTTAGTCATATGATGCATCAGTGTTGTTCTATCTCCTTCCATTATCTTCTACGCTTACACGTCACAACACGTCACCCTTATTCCATACCCTTCTATGGGTTTCCATGATGACGTGTATATACCTCTTTTATACTTTACTTCTCAGGCTCATCTCATATATAAACCAAACCCTCACATTGATGTACTCCAGCTTAGACCTACTCAGTCTACCTTATACATTGCTGCCTTCTCCTCCTCTTGCTCCCCTCTAAGCCCAGCTCTTCTCGAGCTGTCATCCTCGCCTTCGTCTACTACCTTAGCCGTCGCTAGGGAAGTCTTCACCTTCTAGCATGTACTAGTTGGTCGTACCACCACTTGGAAGTCCCTCGTGGAAGTCATCATCCAACTCTGTCGTTGAGTCACCTCCTTCATCCTAGCTTTACTGAGTTCTGCTTGTCCACTCTCGGGCCAAGTGTAACACTTGCCTTGTCCTTGTCCCTCCCCAGCCCTTGCCCTTGCCCACCCTTGCCACTCACTAGCAGTGATGACACAACACATACACACAATCATGTGCATGCATTGTGTCATCACATGCCTTGTGCACTTCCCCTTGTCCTCCCCTCACCCTCCCTTCACCCTAGGCCTTGTGTGCAAACACGAATGTGAACATGTTGTGTATTCATGTTCACATTTGCATGCAAGCACAGTGCTCACCCTCGATCCTCCTCCAAACACCCGCCATTGCTCCATATTAGGAAATGTGGCACACTCTGTATGTCAGGTTTCAAAAATAGCAATGTCTCCAATAATATGTTTTCTAATTGCTTTTCCTCTGCTTCCTCACTGTATAACATATCTTCTGAATGTGAATTTATGTGTGTAGATACATGATGCAATATACTATAGTACAACATGTGAACATGAGGTGATAATGAAGATTTGATGAAAAAAGAAAAACATAATCGCATTTTTGACATATTAGGGTTATGCCCTTGATTAATATGGTCCCTGAGAGGCATTATATATATCTACAACATATCAGCAGCACATATCACCAGGAACAAAATAGGTGGTGTTGTGTCATGTTCTTCTCCTGACCCCCCTTTTCACCTTCCTAGGCTGTACCAGTACTATAGCTCACTCAGGATTGTGTAGGCATCATGGGATAATGTATATCTATGTATGATACCATATATATTATCCACCATAATGCCTTCAACATTGTCTAGACCGCGTTTTCCACCTTTTGGAAATGAATATATTGCAGGTGATCTGAGTGGTGTGCAATCAGGGCAATTATATAGGACCCTTGGCTGTATGCTCCCCCAAGCTCCCTCACTTTCCCTGATTTTTCCAATGTGAATTGAAGGTGTGAGGAACGATCTAAACATATGAAAGCGTGGGAAACTCTTCGAAAACTTAGGAGACTTTCAAAACAAATCAAAAACTTGTCATTGTGGCTTCCACAGAACACAAACACTATTCTACATAGTAGATCATGTGTTTACAGTGCTATAAAAACTGTTTACACTATGTGCCTAACACATTCTATTCATAAAAGACCCATATTGCAAAAATGTATCTTTGGTGTCAATACATGGGTTTACTTTCAATTGGATCCATGGGCTCATTGCTGTTGACACCCAAGATAGAGGACATCTGGAAATTGACTTTTCCAAACATCTGAACGTCCAAGCAGTCCGAACCTCGCAAGCGTGACCAAATAATGTTTGGGTGGAGATTGAACTGTGCTGAAGCAGCCAAGTGGCAAACTGTCACATCTGCCCTTCCACCACATTGACACTCTGTGATGGTGACCACCCCTGACTGGTACTTGTTGGATTTCACTAGAGTGCTCATGATCATGGATGAGTGTCAATCATTTTCTAGTTGTCATCCCCATCCCCCCAGCACCTGAGGCTCATGTCTGAAGCTATTATTGCTGTGCGATCACTCTTGCTGACAACAATCCTGTGTGTTAGTCTTTTGCAATACTTGCCCAGTGATCCCCCTTGGCTACACAAGTTTTAGATTGCCTTCATTATGGTAATGTTGTCCCCCATCTTCCATGTACCATACTGATTAATGAATCTAAAGCCATGGCATTCTCTTGTGTCCCATTTGGCATTCTTCGCTACTCCTCTGACTGCAGAGACATATGTATAAAAAGGTGATGTGACTATGATAACCACTCCTCTCATCTCCCGCCACTCTTTTATCTGTTTACCCTATCTGTCTTGTGTTCCTCTCAACCTTCAATGTATGTCTATCATCTTTGTTCTCCAAGGTATGAAATTGTTGCCCTCCAATTTCCCTAGCTGACTTGATTGCTTGTACAGCTTCATTACTCATGCCCCTTATGCTCCTTACTTCGATAGCCCTTTTGTGATCCTCAGTCTTATGCCCTTCATCCCTGGACCATATCCTGCAGATTCCTGCCACCTACCAATGTGGTAAGCTGTTAGTCTATGTTTTCTGATCAGTGCTGCTTTCGCTGACACCATATTCCTAGTGCAGTCGATGTCACAAATGGTCTTGCTAGGGCAATGGGTTAGATAATTCACCCTGCAACTCACCAGCAATGTCGCCTACTCTTGTTCAGGGTACGTCACTTTACTGATACTATATAGCTGATTTTATCATCTGACAATGTCCTGCTTTCCAGGTGGTTGCCCACCTGGGTCAGCACCCACACCTGCCCTTGTGGCCCCACTGCCTTCTGGTTGGCATGGCCATGCAAGTGAATGGTGCTACTATGCAGAATGCATAGTGACAAGGGTCAGGCACAGGTGTTTGCAACACATGTATTGCAAGCATTGTCATACTGTTGGAGATTGCACTGCCGATGGCCACACCGTGACTGGCGCCCATCCATTCCATCTGTTGCATTCTAATATGCCAATTTCTTCCACATTATCAATATCTTCCTCTTCAATCGCAGATTCTGATTTTGCATTGCACTCACTTGCTTCTGCTCATTCTGTCATAGACTTGTCCTCCATATCTTCCTCATCAATCCCAATGTCAAACCTTGGTTGTGCCTCTGTCATCAACTTGTCATCATCAGCATCATCATCCTCCTCACTGGTGAACATTGATCCTGCTTTGTGCCCGCCTTCTTCTGTGCCATCATCAATTGATGTGTCTCCCTTGGCCCCTATCTTCACCATGAGTCCAGATGTTCATTTTTCCACATGTCTGTCCATTCCTATACCCTGTGTGCAAATGGCAGACCTGTCCATCAATATTTATCATGCCTCCAAACTCTGGCCAATCTTTGTAGAACATGTTGCCAGTGTCCACGAGAGGGTTGAGAAAAAATGCCAGCATAATCAAGCATCAGTTCTTAATAAAAAGAGAATGCGTGAGTGCGTGCTTGCTTTTAGTTTCTCCAAGGTACAGCTACCCTTCTAACCTTAAGTCCCACATCCGTGCTGACCATGCTGTAAAACAATGAAGAACCTATCACTGTGGATGTTATGCTTGGCCCGAGAGTGGACAAGCAGAACTCAGTAAAGCAAGGACAAGGGAGTTAACTCAACGACGGAGTCTGATGGTATCTTCCACGAGGGGCTTCCAAGTGGTGGAACGACCAACTAGTACATGCTAGAAGGTGGAGACTTCCCTAGCAGTCAGCTAAGGTGGTGAGACAAGGATGACAACTCGAGGGAGAGCCAGGCTTAGGGAGAGAGATGAGAGGAGAAGAATGCAACGATGTATAAGGGAAGACTGAGTAGGTCTAAGCTAGAGTTACATCAATGCAGGGAATTAGGTTTATATACAAAAGGAGCCTGAGAGATAAAGAACATAGAAGGAAGTATATGTGTTATCATAGAAGCCCATAGAAGGGTATGGAAAGGATGACGCGTCGCGACGCGTAAGCGTAGAAGGCGGTAGAATGTGATGGAACAATGCTGACACATTATATGACTAATGGATGATGAGTAAACAAGAGTAAAAAGAATGTGTTGAGTGGGGCTCGAACAGCTGACACAATAGTCCGTAGGTAGATCAAGGATAAGCATAGATGAAAGAAAAGAGTACAGCAGATCGTAACAGTGGACATCCAAGACAGTTTTGTTTACCCCTACTTCAAACTTATGTGGTCCTTACTCCTTGACCTTGAGCTCATCACACTGGAGGATGACACCAGACCATCGACCACCATTCACTTCTTCAATCCCACCCTTGATACCTGGGTTAAGATGAAGATGGACAGCATTATTGAGCTCACCAAACCTTTGCAAAAGCTTCTTTTCAAGGTGATCAATGTCACCTCATATCTCTGGTTTGATCACCACTTCTGTTCCACTACCTCTCATGAGCCAAACCCCCATGTGTCACTCTCACAAGAGCATAGCTATGTGAAGAATACCCAGGTGATTACATATATGCAGATGCTCAATGCTTTCGACGCCCTGCTGGAACTTTCATCCAAAGAAGAATCCTCTCTCCAGAAGCGTTATCACAAAACACCAACTGCCCAGCCAACCTCTGTGGCCTCACTTGATTTTCAGTCAAGGCAAGCCCACCTTTCAGAGAGTGGTATGTCTAGGTTGATAGCTTCAGTAATATATTACTTACTACTTGGATCTCTCAGCAAAGCAGAACACAACCAAGAAACTCGTGAACTGGATGACGACAATGATGACAGGACTGAAACCAGCAAACAACCAGTGATAGCAGCAACTATACTATGGTACATGGCAGGAGCTCAAAGGCACAAGCATGATTCTGCAATGCAAGGATGGTGCAGATTAATTGGAACATTCAAGGACGTGAAGTAGTACTACCAGCTTAAATGGTGTTGGTGTATGGGTAAGTTGAAGTAAGAGGTGGGTAGTAGCAACTTGAAGAAGAAGAAGGGGGGAGGGAGTCCGAGTCTTCACGACTCGGTATTGTGTTGTTGTCAAGCCTGAGTCGGAGCCTGAGATAAGTCCAAGTCAATTGAACCTGACTGACCAGTGATAGAGCCACATGATCATTGGCCAGATAGGCCCAGTGACTTAGTCAGACTTGGAGTCGGACGGTCCAAGTCTGAGGTTGCAACTGACAGGACTCAAACCATGCCTGACAGCCCTCTCCATGCCTGTGTCTCTCGATCCCCACATGCTTCACACATGGCATTGATTGCGTGAAAAAGTGCAGTATGGCTCTTTGAAGCCTTGGGGTATGCAGCAAGGAATCTTACCTCGTCCAACTGGAATCTGAGCAGGAAACAGTGTGAGTTTGAAGTGTAGGGCGGGGAGTAGTACGGGAACTGCCAGTGGACTGACCTGTGAAGGAACTCGCGAGTGATCACGGAATGCTGATGGTATGTGGTTGCAAACAGCCAGTTGCTGTCCTGCCTCCATTCCAGCAGCCAGTCCTTGAGTGGTGTGTGGAGGCCGAGCGCTGGGTCACCCTCAGTCCAGTGCTTGATGATGTCTCGCCATAACTCACTCCTTGGATGATGGCTCCCATCCAGGTTGTGGGCAGGGACATCAGGAATGACTAGGCCTGCTGTTGGAAGCTGAGGGACAACAACAACAAGTGGTCACTGTGACCACAGTGAGTACCAACAGACAGCACTGGCCCTGCCATCACTGTCATTGTCATTGGCATGCTGTTGGTCAGTGCACCGTGGGGCTGTGCAAATGGAGGCACGGCAGTTGAGGCAGCGCCCAAATCCGAGTTAATCCAAGTTGAAATGGGGGGTGGAAAGGAACCCAATCTGACAGCACTGACAGTGCAAGCTGCTGTGCATGAAGGGAGCCTGATGGTTAGCTTTGGCTCAGGCTATGAACATGACAGATTGCCACTGGCAGCAGTGGTGTGCTGAGTGTTTGTGGTCCCACCAAGTGGGAGACTGCTATGAGAGACAACACTTGTGAGTTTGTCAACTGTCCTGTTGATGTACACCATCTGTTTTCACAAATCTGAGATGTCAGCATCAACAGAGGCCATCATCAAGTGCACTTCCTCAATTGAAATCAGCTGGATGAGAGCAGCCTCTCCCAACAAAGGTGTATTGGCATTGCTGTTGAATGGTACTGTAGTATACCATAACTAGTAGATAGTTCACACGTCACTAGACACTACAAAGTAGAACTCAGCTCTCTGAGTTTGAATATCACTCTTGATTCACAACAAGCACCATCTCAGTTAGCAATCAACATCCGCAGGTAAGTACCAAGTGATCTATGTAATGCCTGTCTTTAACAGGTTATGAGCCCTGAGTGGCATGCTGTGCAAGCTTTCTTGCCACCACCACTTGGATACCTGCACCCACCGTCTCATGCATTTTATGCTGACTCTGAGCAACAAGTCATGTTCCTATGTGAACCCTTCGCCAGAACATATGCGACTCCATGAGATCTATGGGAAGACTCTGTCATCTAGATCCTTGGGCTCTAGGCATCACAAGTGCAACTCTTTTGCCACCTTTTCTTGTTTTCAATTTGATCGATATTGATGTCCTATCCCAGTTTCCAACAGAACCATGTCCTCCTCAAAAGACAACCTCTCCTCCTCTGTCCCTACACTCACTGGCCCCAACTACCTCTTCTGGACCCCCAAGATGAAGGCCTTCCTTTGCTCCCAGGGCCTCTGGTATCTCATGGCCAATACCTGACCCACTGTGGTGGAAGACAGATCCAACACAGCCACTGTTGAAGCTTGGGACCGTGAGGATGACTGGGCTATGGGCCACCTAGTGCTCAAGCTTGATTCCCATCTTCAGAACAAATTCCAGTCTGCAGCGATCACATCACAGATCTGGGTTGGGCTCAAGGCACAATTATCCAAGCCCTCCATCGCCTCCGTCTATATGGAGTTTAAAGCAATGATGGATACCACCATTCCTGAGAACAACCATCCCACCAACGCTTTCCTGAAGCTCTCCGCCCACTTCGCTCACCTCAAAGAATTCAACTACAAGGTGTCGGCCCCCATCCAGGCAATGATCATTCTTACCAAGCTACTCTGCTACATGGACGTCATCACCCAAGTCCTCAACTTAGGACCGGTCGACAACCTCACCAATACTACCAAGGAGATGAAGCTCCCCACCTTTGCCCAGATCGAGTGCATGGCCACCATGTCGTGGCACCAACATGTCATGCGGAGCAAGCCCCAAGGTGAGCACACCAACAAGATCAGCACTGTTAAGCACAAGGGCCAGGACCCTCAGTTCTCACAGCAGCAGCAAGGCTCCTCCAGCCAGCAGCAGCAACAGCAACAAGGTGGTACTGACGGGAAGAAGAAGAAGAAGCATTGGGGCCCTCACTCCAAAACTGGTAAGAAAAAGCAGGAGGATCGCCGCAAGGTGAATGCCAATTCTACTGAGGCTCCCACCACCTCCTTTGCATTCTCAGTGCTGGTCTTCGAACCAGCATCAACAGTTTATACCACACCTCTCGTTGACCTTTGTCAACTCGCTCACATCCCCAGTGCAGCCCACTACAGCCCACCCACTTTCACTCAGATCCTTAACATGGTCTCTCTTGCTCGCCGTCTTGAGGTCCCAGCGACCATTGAGACTGTCCACCATCTCGACCTGGTTGCAAACCGTGGTCCCTCCTTTGGTGCCTCTAAGGCATCAGCCTCCACCTCCCTCTTTGGCCACCACCACTCCACCTCCCTCTTCTGCCGTCTTGGCATGGAGAATTTCAGCCCCTTTGGATTCTCCCAGATCCACTAGGATGCCTACATCGAGGACGTCTCTGACAAGCTGTTGGACTGCCTCAATGATGAAATTGAGGCAGGTACAGCCTATCAGGTTGATGATGAAGACTGCATCTCCCTTGGCTCAGAGCAAGGGGGGGATTATTACATGGACTATGAGCAGTATTTTAACCTTGACACGACAGTCTCAGACCACCAGTATGTGTCTCCGTCCTCCTTGCATCTTACAGACACTGATGAGTGATTTTATTCATCACAGTTTGTAGAATACATTCTCTCATCTGTTGTAGGTAGTGATGAAATGGACAATATACTACTGCTACCTGATTATGCAAAGTGTGACTCGTGTTATAAGCACAATGCCACCAGTAAGGGTAAAGTGTGGATGATAGATCTTGAAGACCAGATGTGGCTTCTCAATTCGGGAACTTCCTCCCATTTCACCAACAACATCAACAATTTCATTGAGTACCAAGTCTTTACTGAGCAATGGTACACCTAGACAGCCAGTGGTCATGCTCCTATCAAAGGGCACGGCACAGTCCTGATTAAATTCAATGGAAATGTTGTGCGATTATTGCTGACTATCTATATGCCTGATTGTTCCTTGAAGCTCATAGCACTCGGGACATTATTAAAAGACAACTGTCTCTACTCTATCAGCTCTCAAAAGCAGATACACATACACAACAAGTGTAACAATCAGTGTTTGATTTCTTTTCATTCACATGGCAGAAGTACTATGTACTGGGTCAGAGCACCCACCATTAAAACATCGGCTAGTGTGAATCTCGACATGATTGCCATCAATTATGAATTACTTCATCGCCACCTAGGCCATCCTTCATGGGACGTCCTGCATGCTGGGTGAAAACATATTAAAGATTTTCCAGATGTAAACATTCCATCCACTAAGCCAATTTGTCCTGGCTGTCAGCTAGGCAAACAAGCCAATTGCCCCTTCACCTCTAATGAAGTGTGCACGAGTAAACCCTTTGAACTTGTGCACTCAGATCTTAAATCATTCGAAGTGGAATCATACCACAGGCACAAATATGTCATTATCTTTTATGACGATTATACATCCATAGGCTGTGTTCAACACCTATGCTCTAAGGATCAGGCCTTATCGGCCACAAAGGAGTTTATAAAATACGTCCAGACTCAATACAACACACCTATAAAAGGGTGGATGTCTGATGGAGGGGGAGAATACAAATCAAAAGCCTTTGGGCAATTGATGCGCAATAACAGAATTCATGTCTATGATTCTGCGCCTCATACCCCACAGCAAAATGGATGTGCTGAGCGATTTATTTGCACCATCATGGACAAGGCTCAGGCAATGCGTCGTCACGCTTGCCTACCTCCTTCTTACTGGGAATTTGCAGTAATGCATGCAGCTCACATTTATAACCACACCCCTAAGAAAGGGCTCAACTGGAGGACGCCCTATGAGTTTTTATTCAAAGTTTCTCCAACTGTTTCTCATCTCCATACTTTGGATGCAGCATGTATGTTCATTTACCAGTGGACACTTGTGGAGGCAAGCTGCAGCCCAAATCTCAACTTATAATCTACCTAGGGGTTGCTCCTGGAAATGAGTGCAATTACCTATTTATGCACCTGGACAACTCCCTCCACACCTACGCACATGCAGTGTTTGATGAGAACCTGTTTCCTCGCTGTGCTGGGGCTTGGCCTTACAAGCCTGTGAGTGAAGTTCCTTGTCATCCCCACCAGCATGACCCTCCAGCAGCCCCTCCATCTGATGATGTTGAGGATGATTTACCACTGCCATTACCACCTCGTGGTCACCAACCTTATGTTATACCACCTCCTGTGCAAGATCCCTCACCTAATGCTCCTTCAGAGCGCACAAGGACCCCCTCTCCACCTCTGCCTGTTACCCCTCCTTGGAGGATTCCACAGTTGGATGTGTCTCCTGCCGTACCCCCTAAGTGACCTGCACGCGAACAATGCCCCCCGCTGAGGCCTGGGATGTATATGGAGAGCGCAAAAATCCTACTAAACAGATCAAGGAGATTGAATGAGTCACTTGTTGGAGAGAACTCACAGGCCAATCACTGCCTCCTGCGCCAGCGACACCACCAGTTCCTGGTGCAATGCCTCCATCCCCCTCTCCTTCTGAAGACAATGTTGAATGCATAGTCCGTAAAGGGGGAGAAGTGCTGGTTTCTTACCTATGCACAAAGGCTGTCCCTTTGGACAATAAGGGTCCTGAGACCAATTATTGTAAATGGTCCTACCGAGACATTCAGCACTTACCCAAATCAGAGCAGAAGGAATGGTTTGAGGCCTGTAACAAGGAGCTCACAATGTTGAAAGAGCGTAAAGTGTACGAAGTAGTTGACCACCCGACTGGCTG
>JBBPQU010000137.1:0-35637 GCA_038092655.1 Boletus sensibilis | reverse complement strand
TTGCTAACCGGCCCATCGCCTTGACCTGACCCGACCATCAACTCACGAAGAATGGAGCAGCCCTAATCGGGCCCTCCTATGTGCGTGGTATATTAAATAGCCAACCGTAAACTATTCGAGTATTCACTTTCTGCACCCATCGTCCATGGAAAAGGCCTTTGAATACGTACGGGGCCCAGACATGGAGCTGCCGAGGTTGGGACGCCCATCGTCCCGCAGGTCGAGCAAGCGCGTCTGGCCTGTGTTGGCGGTGCTCGTCTTCGCAGCCCTCTACTTCTCCATCGACCTTCCCCTCCTCTCGGTTAGACACTCCCAACCCCACGTTCGCGTGCCATTGCATGCTGAAGACATACTCGCAAGATGTCGATCCTTGCCCGTCAAGCCGGCACCCCCTCCGGGTTTCGGCAACCGCACGCAGTCGGATAGGTACGAGCCAGGAACGTCGTCGGTTCTGATTCGGAATGCATCCATCTGGACTGGCCTGGCCAATGGAGCGGACATTGTTTATGGGAACATTTTGTTAGAGAATGGATTGATCATCATGGTCGGGAACGCGAACGTCTTGTTGAACACGGAAAATGTTATCGAATTCGATGCCGAGGTGAGCATAGTCGAGGATTGCCCCAGTATAATCAGGTGACGCATATGTTCATGAATTAACAGGGTGCATGGGTGACTCCAGGGTGAGTGGACAGCTACCACCTGAGCGCAGACTGGCCTGACCATGAGCTTGAAGCATTGTCGATGTTCATTCTCACATCGCTGTTAGTTCATCCCCGGGACTTCAAGGTGCCAGTGATACCAACTCTCGGAAAGGTCTCACATTGCCATGGTTGCGATCCCTCGATGGTTTGAACACGCACGACGATAGTTATGCCCATTCTATCGCGGGAGGCGTCACCACGTCACTCATTCTTCCCGGGTCCGCTGGTGCTATTGGTAGCCGCCGCTTTCCATCTCAATTCGAGCGTTGTAAATCGATCATGACCCCTTTACAGGCGGACAAGCGTTTGCAATCAAACTGCGGTCAACCAGTGAAAGGTCGACTTCGTCACTGTTGGTCGATCCACCTTATGGTCTCAATGGCACACAGGTGGACTACGATATACCGCCGCGTTGGCGTCATATGAAGTATGGCATCATTTCGCATTTCCTACGTTTTTTGGCTTTGCTGACGTGTTTCATAGGCATGCATGTGGTGCGTATTCGGTCAATATCTACGCATATCAAATTTAACAGCATTCATGTTACCAGGAGAGAACCCCTGTAGGTATCATGATCTTGGCATCTCTCTTCCCAGTCCAATGCTTTGATTTTAGCAAGAAGCTATTCAGGGACGAGAATGGATACCGTATGGTCGTACCGTGAAGCGTGAGTACTCGGAACTGTTTCGTTGCGCACACTTTAGCAGCTGGTCGACAGCTACGAACGTGTCCGCCACATCAAGAACAAGCAAGACGTGTATTGTTCGAAAGCTTTAGCTGACGAATGGGAAGGACTAGGCGACTTTCCGGAGGACTTGCAATGGGAAGCCCTCGTAGATATCTTGAGGGGGAAAGTCAAGGTGAATATATTTCTCGGTACGAAAGCGGTATTATCAGGAGAACGAACACCTCTTCAGGTTCACACACATTGCTATGAAGCCGTAGACTTTGACGCTTTCGTGAGAGTACGTACACTGTCCTGTACCTGTCCTGTGATGGGATAGTGACTTTCTTCGCAGCTGTCCAACGAGTTCCAATTTCCGGTTGCCGCCTTCCATCATGCCCACGAGGCTTACCTAGTTCCAGACGTCCTCAAGCGTGCCTATGGTCAGACCAATCTTCACATCGTGAATCGCAGACTGATCGTCCTTTGTAGAACATCCTCCCGCTGTTGCGATGTTTGCATCATTCGCGAGGTAGAACTGCAGGTACTAGGCTTGAGAGTCAAAACTGACTGTTGATAGGGCCAAGCGTGAATTATACCGCCATTCGGAATTCGCGCCTCGTATCCTGACTGGGCAAGGTATAAAAGTCGTTATGAAGGTGAAGTAATCTCAGTTTATCGTGAGGCGACATTGACCTGATGTCATCATAGAGTGACCACCCAGCAGCAATTCAATCTCGTTGGCTTTTGCATGAAGCGCAGCAAGCTCACTACTATGGGCTTCCTGATAACGCTGCACTGGCTTCTGTCACGACGAACGCTGCCGATTTGCTTGGACTAGAGCACCGTCTTGGTTACATCAAGCAAGGTACGTTAAGTCCCACGAGAGCAGTATGTTCTGGTCAGTGACAACCTTTTACAGGTTATGATGCAGGCAAGTCATAAATGGTAATTGTAATTCAGGCTCGATTCTCAAGAAGAGCATCTCAGATGTTGTCATCTGGGACAGCCATCCATTGGCGCTCGGTGCTACGCCAGTGCAAGTGTTCATTGACGGAATACCTCAACTTCAGGCGTCGTTTACAAAAAAGAGAGATGACAGACAAGCTGCTCCGATAACTCCAAACTTTGACGAGGAAGCCAAGGCTGCTGTCAAGTTCGCAGGTCTACCTCCTCTAGAAGCGACTCCGTTCACTTCTGGCGGTATTTTGTTCCGAAATGTATCCAGCATGTGGCAGAGGGATGAATCCGGAGTGCATTCTGTCTTCCA
Source organism: Boletus sensibilis (assembly GCA_038092655.1). Classification (NCBI taxonomy): domain Eukaryota; kingdom Fungi; phylum Basidiomycota; class Agaricomycetes; order Boletales; family Boletaceae; genus Boletus; species Boletus sensibilis. The sequence continues at coordinate 32,999 of JBBPQU010000137.1, read as the reverse complement.
GACTCGCGATGCAAACGACGAAGGCATTGTGGTCGTCGAACATGGGAAGATCGTCTGCGCGGGTTCGATGGGAACTTGCACTTCTTTCGTCATTGGCGATGGACTGAAAGTGATCAATTTGGACGGCGGCTCTATCAACCCTGCCCTAGTATCTGCAGGAACCTCGCTCGGTCTTCAGGAAATTGCCTTGGAGTCGAGTACCTCGGACGGTGCAGCCTTCGACCCACTGCAGGGGTCCATCCCAAGCGTCCTGGGTGAAGGGAGCATCACCCGTGCCGTGGACGGCCTCATGTTTGAGACTCGAGATGCTCTGTGAGGCTGTCATTTCAGGCGTGCTAAACATACTGATGATTTCGTGTCAAGACTTGCTTATCGTTCTGGTGTTTCCACCGCAATCACGTCACCCATCTCGGCTGGTTTACTGGGCGGTTTGGGTACTTACTTTTCCCTTGCGGCGAAACACAAGTTGGAAAATGAAGCTGTGCTCAATAATGCCACTGCCGTTCACGTCGCTGTCCTACACCGAGGTGGAGGAGCAAGTGTGAGCACGCAGATAGCGGCACTCCGTCGTCTTCTGTTGGGTCCGTACACAGGCGAAAGAGGCGCGTCCTTCGAAGCCGTTGTCCAGGTTCACGTTCACGATTTCCCCTGAAAACGCCTAATCTGATGCAGACCTGCACAGGGAGAGTTGCCTCTGGTCGTCAACGTGAAAAACGCCGACATCATCGCAAGTCTTTTGATGCTCAAGCAAGAAGTCGAGGCGATCTCTGGCACACCGATGAATATGACCCTCGTAGGCGCAGGCGAAGCGCACCTCGTTGCTGCTGAGCTGGCAGCTGCGAACGTGGGTGTCATCGTCACGCCTCCTAGACCATTCCCGTTTACCTGGGAGGGTCGCCGGATGTCAGTCATCTCGTTGCATGTGTCCTCGAATATTTGACTCATCATTCTATTTAAGCATTCAAGGACCACCTGTTACGGAACAAAGCCTCGTGACTACGTTGTTCGCCCACGGGGTAACCGTTGGTATCGGACACCAAGGAATCGACGAAGAGGCACAGCTATCCTGTTGGGCTGCGCGCAACCTGAGATGGGACGCCGCCTGGGTGAGTTGCTCTGTGTGTGACGCAGGACACCATCATGACTTGACATCTTTCCTCGTACAGGCACACTTTGATTCCCGTGGCTTGATTAGCATGGAGGATGCTTTGGACATGGCGTCGACGAACGTCGAGAAGTTGTTGGGAGGAACTCGGAGGGTGTCGCTCAGTGATATGGTCGCCACGAAAGGAGGGGAACTGCTTAGTTTCGAGGGAAAGGTCGTCGGAGTGATTTCTCCGAGGCGCGAGGTGGTCGATCTTTTCGAATAGCATCCTTGCTTGTGTTGTAGATAGTAGTAGGCTGGTGAAATTGTACTTGGTATTTGGCCGTTCTTGACAAACAGATAATGATTTACCGGCTATTGTCAATGAGCGGCCCGACTCGCCGGGGTAGTATGATGATTCCGTTCACACCAACTTAGTCTTGCAAGTCGTCGCTGACAAAATGACAATACGGCTACCCAAGGAAACGCGCGCGTTGGTGGTGAACAAATCTCCCGCCGAGAGGAAGCCACTCTATCATGACGCAGTGGTGGAAAAGCGTCCTATACCCACCTTGCAGAGGGGTCAGGTCCTAGTGAAGATGGGAGCCGTGGCGTTCAACCACAGGGATGTCAGTATCCTTTTTTAACCATCTCGAATCGCCCCGACGTTGAACTGGAATATGGGCATTCCATGCTTATAGCTTTGGATTCGTTTTGGGCAATATCCGGGTATTGCGTTCGGAGCCACGTTCGGGGCTGACGGTGCAGGTGCGCAGATGGCATTGGTTCGATCTCCTTTAGAGCAAAGGTCATTCAACGTAAAAGGGTTCCAGGGACGGTCGTCGCGTCTGCAGATCCTCATGACTCCCTCTTACAACGACGCGTATTCCTCACGCCGATGCGGGGTTGGGAGAGCAGCCCAGACACACCAGAACCCGGGTGGGTGTATGGCCACACAAATTTAACGATCGTATCCCTCGACAAGTCGAACCTTGTCTCATCTCCACCCTGTTTTCCAGGTCCACGTTTGGCATCCTCGGTGGGGGAAAATACCCGCCTCTGGGAACCTTCGCAGACTATGTCGTCGTTGAGCGGGATCAAGTCATTCGTTCCCCGGACCACCTCGACGACGTTCACATGGCTGCATGGCCTCTCGGAGGTTTGACTGCTTGGAGGTCTGTCGAGACAACTCGGTGCGACGATCGGCTAATTTATGGATTGATGTTTTTCCCTCGCAGAGCTGCCATCGTCAACGCCCGCGTCGCCCAAGGTCATAATATCCTCATCACAGGCATCGGCGGCGGTGTTGCTCTCATCGCACTTCAGCTCTGTCTCGCCAAAGGTGCGAACGTGTTCGTCACGAGCGGTAGCGGGATAAAATACAGAAAGCGACCGCCCTCGGTGCCGCTGGTGGGGTCGACTACAAATCGAGTGTGTTTCTCACCTTCTTTTCCTTGCCTCGACGTTGCGCCCCCTTTTTTTCTTACTCAGAACGTCGTTGCAGAGGATTGGCCAGATCAACTTGCCAACTTGCTCGCCAGGCAAGGTGGGTCGGTGTTGCTCGATGCTGTCATCGACTCTGGTGGAGGCGATATCATGAGCCAAGTCAATAAGATCCTAAAGCCCGGTGGAAAAGTCGTCGTCTACGGCATGTATGTGGTTACTCGCACGCATACGCCCCTCTTCTTCTCCGTCTCTCATTCATTCAATGACAATCTCCGTCTAGGACTGCCAACCCCACTGTAAAGTTCACCATGCGTGAGGTGTTGAAGCACCACCAGCTTATCGGTTCGTGTCGTCTGTTTGGTTTGTGGTCGGGGGGGCTGTAATGACGTGCAACGAACAAAGGGTCGACGATGGGGTCACATCAAGACCTCGTTGACGCGACAAGGTTCATGGCGGAACATGCCATTGTCCCCGTGGTGTCTCATGTGTTGGAGGGCTTAGGGTCTGCTGAACAAGGGTTTGAGCTCATGAAGCATGGAAGTCAATTTGGCAAGATCGTTGTTCGAATGCACGAGAGTGGGCAGGTTGCAGCGCGACTTTAGTAGCACCGATTGTGGGACCTCATCTAAGCCCATTTTGGGGGCGAGCGAGTATGATCCTAGGTATCGGTGCGTTCAACAACAGACTCTGGCACCGAAGCACGTTCCTTGATTGGTCGGACGCCGAACAGGTGAGAGTAAAGGATACAAAGGATACAATTCACGTCAGGACCCCAGTCATGCATTTATCGGACATTTTGTAACGCTTCTTTGATCCTATACTCCCAATACCTGTCGATGAAGGCACGTCAATTTAATTGCCGAAGTGAACCCCTCAGACGAACTGTCAAAATGACATACTTCTTTCTCATAGTGTCGTGTTCGTGTGCAAGGGACTTCCAGAGCTTCACATGAAGTGAGTAAACAAGGTTAGCTCTCAGACTAGCCACCAAAGGAGACACGGAGTTTTGCTGTACCTCGGTCGCTTTCATAAGATCATCACCACCGGTGGCTTCATAGATATCCGCCATGAATTCAATTGCTGCGACACAGGGTAATTGAGCCCCTGGAGATGGGAGGGGATCCTCAAGGTCGACAACATCACCCGGTGCTTCATGTTGCTCTGAACGAGGTACAGAATAGGGGGTGACGAAAGATCGAAGGATCGAATAGGGCGTTTTGGAGTGGTCCAGTATACCCCGGAGATAATTCCATGCAGACAAATTGTTGGGCGCAATCGCAATCTTCGTCTTCACAAAACTAGGTGAGAGAGGGAAACGATCAGTCAACTCAGTCGCCTCGTGACAGTTTCCTGCGCATACGTACGTCAACTCCCTGCGGACGACTGCGTCCCTGTCCTCGTCCCCCTTCCTGATGCCAGATTGAAACACGACAAAGAATCGATGATGCCACGCCGAGTTGTTGCGCAGATCACCGTCCAACATGCGTTCTACGAACGCTAGCTCGCCGCGCCACAACGCATCGTCGTTGAAGTGGGCAAGGATCCACTGCCTATACGACCAGGTGTGGTAGTTCTTGGTGTCGATCTGGAGGGCGTTGGTGATGAACGCGAGTTCGGGTGCAGGGTCGTTGGTCTGTTGGACCAGGAGTCTACGGTGATGCCAGACTTGGTACGTTTTCAAGTACGTGACCGCGAGCTCGTCCATCAGCCGCAGCTCGGCGTCCAAGGGGGCATTCAAGGCAACGAGGGTTTTGTACCGATACTGCCTGATCGACGTCGCAGTGCGCGGGTTCGGTACGAGTGCTCCGAAGATGGGTGTAGTACTCACCATGCTGAGTAGTGTGCGGGGTTCTGACGGATGATGTTCTCTGTGAGATCGAGCACCCTGGGGCTCTTCTCCCCGGTCTTGACGATGCCTCTGAAGTAATTTGTGGCATCTTTGTCTAAATCGTCGACCGAGTGTTCAAGATGGCTTGATCGAAAAAGTCATTGTATACACGCACACTCTGGCGTATAGAAGATTGGTGCGATAGGAGTAGCGCCTTCGTACTGCTCGAGGGGGACAACATCGGCCCACTCTGGTCTATCAGCATATAATGGGTGCTCTTCGTCCATGGTCGTAAAGGGAACAAGACACCCTCCTTGCTATTGTTGTATGCATCCAAAGCGGGACAAAGGGAAAACTCATGGCCAAACTTCAGAGGAGACGGAATCCTGTCATGTCCAGAAGTAACACCAGAACATACAATACAAAGTGGATCTAAACTACGGCAGACATGTGAAGAAGATAGGTATCGGAATATTATCGAGCCACACCAGACAGCATGCGAAGTGAGAAATTACGTGGCACTGCAAAACAGAATATTTAGGCTGCAGCAGGAGCAACCGAAGGAGTAGCCGTGTTGCTCGCAGTGTAGTCCTACCACTTCATCAGGACGCTGCCTCGCGACCTGCAAAGCGTTCCACACATACCTCCATATCAGCATCAAGATCAGCAGCACTCTTCTGCGGACGTTCAGTGCCTTTCCTAGCGCGACCTCTTCCTCTGCGGATGCCACGCGAGGCGGGCCTGGAGCATCAAATAAGTAAAAGTAATCACCGAGTTCGGGGATAAGCCAACCTTGCCACTCTCGTAGTGGGAGTAGTGGAAGCCACAGCTGCAGGAGCAGGGGCGACACGAGAAACCAATGATTGAGCTGGCGCTGGACGCGCGGGATCAACGAGAATTTCGATCTTCATGGGCCGTTCTGTAATTGACGGACGGGCGCGAGACAGTGAGCGTTAGTCGGCTGAGTTCTGACGCAAGCAGGCAAGTAAAAAAGGGGACGGATACGAGCAACCCATAACCCAAGCTGTTACCGACGATCGCTGAGTCGTTCATCCGCTCTTCAAGTACTCTTCACGACGACGCCGTGTATATCGAGCCTTCATGACATGCCCAATCCTGAAATTGGTCAAGCGGTGAAGATCTGGAGGACACCGACCCTCGCTCCACAATCCTTGCACCGTACTCAAAACCAAATCCCATGACCGCACCATAAAGTAAGCCCGGATAGCTGGCTGCAGGCAACATGGATTCCGAAGGGTGATCAGTCCTTCGTTACGAATCCATGGCTGTAATCCAACACATGCATGGGGAAGCAAGTGTGGCAGCGAGGACAAGTCATGGTCGCCACCACGATGACTATCAACTCGCACTTTTCAGCGCCTGAGGTGTGTCGTCCCAAGTAGCTTTGGAAGTGGGCGCTGACTAGCGTTCGACGGCAACGCTCTGCGCTTCAAAGGTTCCTCCCACGAACAGAGACGTAGGAAAGCAGATAAGAAAGTGGCGATACTAACTCCCATCGATGAGGCGGTTGTTGTACTGTTGGTACGCCTTGGTGCCATCTCCTTTCCTTTGGAAGTGAACCGCGGCAATCCCTTTTGACCGGCCAGCACTGTCGTAGTGCAAGGTGACATCACGAAGAGGACCGACAGTGGAGTGGAAGAGTTCCTTGATAAGAGTGTCAGTAATGAAACTGCCGGAAAGTGTCAGCGAAAATCAAGTACCTTGATTTGGACTTCGTTCACATCCGCAGGGAGATTGGAGACAATGATCTTGTCAGCGGGCTGAGAGGCAGGGGTGGCTGCAGCGACGACCTTTGCAGCAGCAGCGTTCTGAGCGGCGGCACGGGCGGCTGCGTTTGCGGGGTTACCCAACACTTGTCCTTTGGCTGAACCACGGCGACCAACTCGGCGCTGGTTCTTAGGGCGGGTGGCAATAACCTGAACGAGAGTTGAGCCATGCGAGAAAAAAAAAAAGGTGTAGACGCGTTTTGCTCACCTCGTCAAGAGACTTGTCCATTTTTCAGTAATGAATAAACCGTAAAGAAATATGCAAAAAAAGAGGCCGTGGACGAGAGTGAGACTCGTTGAGGTGGTGGCAATGACAAAGGGGCGACGCGAAAATATGTGAGTAGGATAACACCGCTTTATATTGGGAAGCGGAGTTTCGGAGTATGAATTTTCTTCGTGGCTGTGCATTCTTCTCTTTCCTGCATTGCTGTATGTGGCTGTGCCGTGATATCCGTGCTCATCAAAGGCCATGTCTCGCGGTGGTCGTGGTGGGGGTCGAGGGGGTGGGCGAGGTGGATTCAAGGGAGGCGGTGCTTTCGGCTCAGGCGCAGCTCCCCCAATGGGGCTCACATTCGCCGATATACAAGCAATGTCGCGTGAAGCAGACGCATTGTACCCCGTACGGTTGGAGATCTTGTTTATCGTTACGTGACGACCCTCTGATACCCATCCCTGCCCAGCCCTTGGACCCATTGCCTGTGCTTGCAGACTTCTCCGCCGAAGATAAGAGAATAAGCGAGTTGCAGACGGGCTTCATCACCCGACTTCGCAAGTCCCCGTATTTTGTCGTGGAAACAGTAAAATCAAATGGTCAGGTCGTATCTACTTGTACACATCTCATGTTGATCCATTCCTATAGAGCTCGAGCGATATTCAGACAAATATCGCCAAACTTCTGCATCACTTCCTACTCTCAAACGGAAAGACCTACACGCACCTTTTTTTCCATCCGAAATATTCGATAGTTACTTCAACCCTAAGAAGAAACGGAAAGGTAGTGCCCTCTCTACTTCTAGGTCTGATGTCTTGATGTGCCTCTCCACAGAGAAAAAGGTTAAAGCAACCCGTCTGAACCTTGATGAACTAGTGGAAGAGGCAGAGGAACTCGTACGGTCTCCCAGACTTCACACCTTTCTGTCCTTACCGGATCATCTACCAGGAAAAAAGCGGCGAAGAGCGGTCAGACGCTGGCTCGCAGGCTGCCGAATCAGATTATGACGTTGAGGAGGAATATGACAATGACTACGCCGAAAATTACTTTGACAATGGTGAGGGCGACGATGTTGATGATCTAGGTGGCGGGGGTGGTGGAGACGATGGAGGGGGAGGTGAGACACTTTGTTCCTCTCCAGTCACCTGCTCAACCCTTTTCAGCAGATTACGACTAGTCTACTCTTTGAATTCGGGCATCTCTTGCTAGGTGTTACGGTAGGTAGTCCCACCACATCCTATTGTATCTTGTCACGACTAGTCAATCAGTGAACCACGGTCACATTGGTGATGTGTACCAATGTGTGTGTACCTGAGAAGATGATAGCAGTCTTGGTTGCACATTCTCCTCGACATTAGCAACGATTGTCTCCGACTCCGCCGCGAAGGTGTAGGCTATGTGTACGCACGCAGCCGAATTGCAGCCAGTAGTTCCTTCCCCCAGTCTGCCCTACAGACGAGATGCCAAATATGCACGTGACCGTTCGTCATATATTCACTCAACTAAAGGGGTGGGTCAAGTTCATAGCATCTTCAGCCAACTTCAACATCGACGCCCGCCGCACCCGCCATGGTGTCTACAGTCCAGCTCGTCACCCTCCTTATCGCCCCGCTCGCCGTCCTTGCCTGCGAAGGGGAATGTATCACCGGCACTACCAAAGAATACCTCAATCTGTACAACTCCGTCATCCTCGACGTCCTCCAAAATATGGCATGTACTCCCGCGCGTTCGCCCTTGCTATTTTGATATTCACAACTCCCTCTCGTAGGCCGATAAAATAGACGCCCAATGCGTGCCGCCCGCCAACCGTCGCCAGGACTCTATCAGCTACTTCACCCCCGTGATCAACGCGTACAACAAGGTATCCTACAATGGATTAGAGCACGCAATATTCCCCTCCTACTTCCATGGCAAATGTCTCTACCCGAACGGCACCGTGCCCAATGGTTGCCCGAATCCTGATTGTCCCGTCGTGTGCGGCACGCCTGGGTCCATGGTTCACTTTTTCCCAGTTTTGACCCGGCTCGTGTTCAATCAAGTCTCGGGGCAGTTGACCAACATTACTTCTCCGAGAAGCAAAGCTTATCAACAAGTCAAGAAGATGGTGTTGGCCGACGCGCAGGCAACGCGACGAAGAGCCCTCTCTCGAGTATCCAGATCCGTGAAACTTGAAGCACGGGCAACAACTTCCACAGAGAAGCAATTCAGGGCCATCATGAAGGACTTTCCGACGATGTTGCTGACCGCGTGTGGCGGTTCGAATCTTTCACAGTGCAGCTGGGAGACGTATATGAAGAAGTTCATCTTGCAATATCCCTGACGATGTGCCTGACTTGGATTTGATCGCTAGTCCTACCTTCATTTGATGTGTTTTCTGGTTCATGAAAGAGTCGTCGTTTTGTTCGGAAATCGGTGTTTCTATAGTGTATTCGTTGAGCAATACTTGTGACGAGGTTCCTATGGGTATTCATGTTAGTGACCTTGAAGAATAGCGACGGTGATAGTTCGCACTCGTGTGTCCGTTCGGAGTTGTAGCGTGCAACAATAAATGGATCATCGCCATCAGCAACCAAGCATCAATTTATCCTCTCTTGTCGTCTTCTACTTCAAGCATAGCGTGTATCCCACAGCAGATTTCCACGCTTCCTTCTAGAATCCTCGTCAGCCAAGTAGAAAGTTCGAATCGATGATCCCCTGACCATCTCGGACAGCAATCGTTCCCAGGGTTCGATCAGCGACCGTGATAACCAGAGTGGGGCAGTCCAACGCCTTTTGTAATTTGGACGCGTTGCGACCCCCCTATTCCCGTACTACAACCCACGGTTAGAGCGGTAGCGATTCCAAAGATCGTTTTGGATTCAGGGAAAGATAGCGAGGATTAATGTTTCAATTCCTGTCAGATAAGCCCCATATGCACATCCGAATTCGAAGAGCTCCGCGTCCCCCGGAAGCAACCCCTGACGTCTGTGACAAGTCAGAGAGATAATGACTGCTGACGCACCTGGGACCCACCGTATCAAAAGCACAGCAGATCCATTTGGGCCCATCATGGAATCTACTGATTACGGTATTCTGAGCCCATCATGTGGCGGACTTTTCGTAGACTCGCACTGCACCCTGTGGACACGCCTGTGAAAGAGGGTTCGACGTTCGACCGTTTGTCCCTACGCCACCCACCACACGCGAACGGCAGGCACTTGACAATCACTCCAAGTGGTCTCCACCTTCATTTCATTTCGACGGTATCGCCCGTATCGTGTATACAGCTTGAATCATTTTTGTCTGGGAATCCGAATCCGAATCCGTATTAGAACAGCTTCAGTATATCACTCCCAACGCCCATAGCCGTAACTGCGTTGCCGGCACCAGCACCTTGAATGAGGAGCGGCCGCACTCCGTATCGGTCAGTGTGGAACATGACGATGTTGTCGCTGCCTTGCAAGGACGTGGCAAACGCATGCGTCTTGGGGTATCTGTTCAAACGACATTTCAGCCAGTGAACCTACGTCCACGGAATAGGCGATCATGCGTACTCGTGAAGCTTAGCCTCGACCTTGCGTTGCTCGACGTCGATGACGCCGACGTAACGCAGGACGTTTCCTCGTTTGGCTGCTTCATCCCGTTTGGCGGCGATGTCAGCGTCGAATTCAGGTAATCTTTGCAAAAACGTTTGCGCGTCCGCGCCGCGCAGCGGTTCTGGAACGAGCGATGTCGGGTGGACGTCCTCGTGTCCGTTTGGCAAGAGGTCTAGCAGGCTGGGGATCATGCGAGATAAGATCGTGAGCTTCCGTGCCACGTCGGCGCCATTGAGATCGTCTCCTGGGTGGGGTTCCTGTGCCTCGTGTCACTTTTTGCCGCAACATGGTCGCCCTCGCATCCCTCCCGGGGTACTCACCGTGTATCCGTTTTCCTTGGCGACCTGCACGATGGACGAGAACGAAGGACCGCCTTCGTCGCCTTTAGAGTACCCATTGAAGATATAGCTCAGCGTGCCCGAAAAGACACCCTCGATCTTCTTCACCTGTCCAACGCAAATCCGCACCGTCACATCCACGTTCGCCCTCCAATACAAAAAATCCAACACAACCCACCTTGTCCCCCGTATTCACCAAATCCTTGAGCGTCGAAATGATCGGCAACCCCGCCCCGACGGTCGCCTCGTTGTAAAACACCCCGCGTTCCGTCGTCCGATCTGCACCCGTTGCCCCGACGATCCGCTTATACAGCTCAAGGCTGCCCGAAAACGCCTTCTTGTTCGGCGTCACGACGTGGATGCCAGCGTCCAGGAAACGCGGGTACGTCTCTGCGACGACTTCAGACGCGGTGTTGTCCACGAGGACGACTCTGCCTGGTTTGCGCCGTGCGAGGCCGGAAAGAGCGTCGAGCAGCCCGTCGAGACTCGCTGCCTGCGCACCGGGATCGTCGAGTGCGATGGTCCCCCGCGTAGGTCTGAAGCAGGTGGTGCCGTCTGTGAAGAGGAGCATCTTGCGGGAGTTGGAGATGGCAGCGATGCTGATGGGGTAAGGACTGTCCCCGTCGATGAGCTGCTGGAGGAACTCCGAGCCTACACCACCAAGCCCGACAATGGCGAGTTGGAGGGCATGCTCACGACCGATTCTGCTCATGATGGTGGAGATTGCGCGTGTATCAAAGTGGGTGACCTTATCTTGGGGATGGCGCAGTGGAAATACTGCAGACTTTGGGAAGGCAGTGTTAGATCGCAACGATCAGATGACGAAGGAACTGACAGCAGAGTGAATACTCCTCCGATTGAAAATAGACAGAAAGTTCCGCGTCGGGCATGTCAAACAATATCTCGGCCGAAGCTTTGTTAGTGGCAGAAACCTTGCTAGGTATCTGGAATGCATCAGAAAGACTCTCGGCTAAATTTGGCCTTGTAGATTCTTACGAGTGTCTTTAAGGCAATCCCAACATTTTTTAAACAAACTTCTATTGCATTCAAAACACTTGTGTGTGAAAGAGTGTACTGGTTGAAGAAACTGTGTAACGAATGGAAGTGTAGGCTACTATGTAGGAAGCGGAAACGAGGTGCAACGAACAATCTAAACTGTAGTGATCAAGAAAATGGACTAACGTGCAAATATGTACCGTTGGGTCCTCGCTGCACCAGCGTGGTTGAGAGGGGGGAAGGGTATGTGTGTACGTTATTTCAATAGGAACACAATGGGCTAGAGGAGACGGTTAGTACCAAGAATCAAAAAGGAAAAGGGGAGAGGACGTACAACTAGGTCCAATATACACCGGAAAACCAGAATCGCACCATACACATCGGGAAGGGAAGAAGGAAATGGGAAGGGGAAGGCTGGCTATAGCACAAAATGATGGGTATGATGCGATGCGATAGTCCGAGCTAGGTGGGCCGAGTCGATATTGATACACGTGTGAAAGGGGGGGAAAGCAGAAAAAAAGGGCTCCGGACACAAGTATCCAAGAGCGAGGGGAAAAATGATGGGATGTCGGAGACGAAGGAGATAAGTAGCTAGACCGCCGAATGAATCACTAAAAAGACATAGGGCAAAGAAAATTAGGGGACCGTGAACCCAAAAAGGCAAGGCATATAGGTAAAGGTGGAAGCATAAAAGGAGAAGGGGTGATGAAGGAAATATCACGAGAGTCCCAAGATCCAAGAACACAAAAAGGTGGAGAGATAGAAGCCCTGCACGTGGTACGCAAAGCCGCGCATAAATAAGCAGGGGCAGGCGGATAGTTGTGCTGGTAGGTGAATTGTGGCGCGCAACCTGAACAACGGCAAGGTCATCGTATACACATGGCTGAGCCGAGGCTTGAGGGGATGTTTGTTTTTAATGTATATGGCCTCGTTCCTTTTGTACAGACCCGATGTCTCGGGAACCAAGATAAGAAGCGTAGTGCGATGTCGAAAGCATGCGATGCGGAAATGAGCCGGTGATACTGACACATTGAGGTGAGGAAATAGAAGGAGAAATAGAAAGAGGCGGGATTTCGGAACGCAAAATCCGCCAGTGAACGAGGTATGAATATCGACGCTAGGCGGGACCCGGATATAAACCTCCGGGGGTGGAAAAAAACGCGAGTGTCCTGTGCGAGTGACCATGACCAGTAGAGAGACCGAGTGATGCAAACCATAGCGGAGAGCGGAACACTATTCGTCGGACGACGTCAAACATAGCGTGGATACCAACAGCCCCAGGAGAAAAGATCACATGGAAGAACCAATGCCGGAAGTTGCCGAATGAATAATGATATCGGTAAAAAACGGTATGAGACACGTGGCGTCCCGGAAGACAACACCATCGACGAGCGAGAATATGTCGACTGTTGGTCGATGTGGGATCGTCAAGGTGAGACATTCCGAAGGCGCGAGAGGATCGTTATGTCGGTGCTGAAGTGATATTAATCTAACGGGGCTGTTCGCCAATACGAATAGTCTAAGCTGCAACGGTGTCAGTGGTGGACAGGCTGAACGGCAATGTAAATCACCTCTACACTTTTGATGAGGATCGACAAGAAAAAGAAAGGACCGCTCAGAAAGCGGGAGGAGGCAACTCGTCCGGGCTGGGCGAGTTCTGGAACACGGAACTCGCGAAAAACCCGGCTTTGTCCTTGCCAGCACGGGTGGCGCTGGGCCCAACGGAGCCGAATCGTTTCGGCGGGAAGCCAAAGAGCTTCTTGAGGTCTTCCGAGGCATCGGAAGTTGAGGACATATCCTCGTCAAAGGACATGTTGAACACGCCCTCGCTCGGCGTGCGCTGATGGTGATGACGTGTTCGTGAGGGTGTCGAGTCCGCAGGGGTAGCAAAGGAAAACCCGTTCAAGGAAGACAGCGGTGCTGTGCGAGGACCGTTTAAAGAGAGGCGCTGCCACGTGGTGTCCGCAGGGAATTCCCGGGTGGGGGTGGAGGGAGAAGAGCTGTCCTCCACGTCAGTCGTGTCATCACAAACAGGGAAATCCATCGCATGACCCGCCGATGCCCGCCTCTTCTCGATGTGATGGAGCGCTTGGGGGTTCGGCGCCGATCGGGAGAGATTGTTCCGATGGGTGGATTGTTTACCTCTGGGAACAGGAACAGGACGAGAAGTGGGCGTGGGCGTGGCGGGTGGTTGGGCTGTGTGGTTTCGGCGGCGGGCAATCCTGCCGGAAGGTGGGGCTGTGAGGGTCAGGGGTAGCTTCGTGGGGGCGCTGTTGGAGGGAAAGGGGGGACGAGTGTTGTTATCGGAATCTGAGTCTGAGCTGACAATGAAGGGATCGAAAGAGTTTGCCGCAGGATTACTATTGCGATCGGCAAAAGATTGGGCTGAAGATAATATGGGGCCCTCTACCTGCGAGGAGTGTATGGGTGGTGAAGGTTGGCGAACGTTGTTGCGTCGTGAGTGTCCATGAGTGGAAGAGCTCCTAGCGGAGTGAAAAGCAGAAAGGATGAGACCAGAAAGGGTCTGGAAGTGTGACGAGATCTACCTTGTCGCACCCTTATCTTTCGGAGCCTTGGTTTGTCGGCCACGCGGGGACTTGTCCGGGAGGGGAGTAGGGGGTTGTGTGGATGTCTTCTCGACGACTGGGGGAAGAGTGACGTCGGGGGACGGCTTCTCCTGTGCAAGCTTGCCGGACTCGTGCTGGGTTGACTGAGGGGCCCGGGTATGGGGCTGTGCGAGTTTGGGCTTTGGCAAGCGGTGGGGGTGACGTGTATGGCTCTGGGGTTGATGTTGGCGAGGGGACTCTGCACGGAGAGGCTTTGATATGGAGAGAATGCCTGGCACTTTGGTAGGCTGTACGACGACTGCTGGGGGAGCGGAGGGGTGACGACGATGGGAAGTTGGGGGGGACATTGGGAGGAGGACGGGTTTGTGGGCGAGTAACATGGACGATGGGGACGAGGAGGAGGAGAGGGAGAAGAGTTGGACGTTGTTGACGGTGATGAGAGAAATAAAAAAAAAAACGAGGATATCGAGTGTGGGATTGACGGTCGATTTTGTCTGATCTGGTGTCAGCCGGCTTTGGAGCACTTTTTGTTCTCCGACCAAGGCTAGGCGCAAGAGAATACCATAAAAGGAAATCCCATGATCTATCGGGGTTTGAATCTGCGCTTCGATTTTTCACTTGCCCTGGATCGGCCACTGCAAGGCTGACCAAGCTCAACTTCACAATTGCAATATAATATGGCTAGCTAGACAACGTTGTTCTCTCGAGGTCAACACTATGTGCCACCATTCCGTCGGATGTTTCCCTTTAACTCCTTTCCCTCGGTCCCACGTGTACTTTTCAGGTCGCCTCGTTTCGTCCAGACGGTGGCATGGATACCGAATTGCTGCATTCCCTTGTTTCCACAAGATCGGCATGCATCACCTGCTGATAGGAGTGGGGCCACGTATTTCGCCCACTTAAATCTCTTTTCATTTACAAACGGCAGTCGGAGTAGATGTCATCGCACTCCATCAGGAAACTCCATGCCACCATCAATTTGTGACCCCGTCCGCGAGAACTCTTACGTCCCTCCGTCGACCCGTATCAAACCTACCTATTGTCCCCGTACTTGGTATCGTCGAAACCGCATCCCCTATCTAGACAGTTCTCGACCCTCCTGACAGTGAGCACATCCCCTGCACCGGTTATTTCCACACCACCACCATCCCGTGTAAGTATGCCACGTCGCCGCATCTATTGCCACAATGCCAGCCATCCCCCACCCTTAATTTCGCCACCAACAAAAAAAAGCTTCTGTCAAACGTCATGTTTTCTTTCACAAACACTCAAGCCACCGGATCTCCCCTCTCTCTCATGTCCGCTGCTTTTCCACGCGCTCCGCAGCACCCTTATTTACCGTATATGCACCTCGTCCTACGCAGCAGTTTGCGGGACCGGCCGGTTCTCGATCATTCAAGAACAAAAAATTAATAAATCGAACCACTTGCAATCATTGCAAGGCAATTGTATCGCAAAACGTTGTGCAACAGGCCTGCTGTGCTTGACGTACGCCTCCATGCTTCGCTTTGATCTTGCATGCGATCTCCTCGGACGATAATGGTCTCATCTCACGCTATTCATCCCATCGTTCTAGATCGCATCCTCAGACCTTCATATCTTGAAAGATATGCTCGAGATTAAAGTTTCAGTCGTCCATACCGAGCCATCATGTGTGCAGCGCATGTACATCCCGTAAGTCATTTGTGTCTGGGGAGGTCCCCGAGTGCTTCTCGCTACCCGGAACAAGGAAATTCAAACTGGTCAATGTTTCTGCTGCGCACTGACGACAAAGGTTCCCAGCCAGATGCCAAGCCTCTCTCTCCCGGTCCGGTTGCATCGAGGTTCGTGGGCTCAGAGAAATGAGGAATCGAGTAGGTGCCGCAACAAATGGAGCTGTGATCATGTTTCCACAACACGCGACATCACTTCGAGTTCTGGACACCCACGACGCTGTGGCCAGGGGGATGGTCTTTACAGGCGAGGTTGTCATTGACAACCGTCTGACCACCGAGCCGTGTCCATTGGGTATGCGCTAGGTCCATTCGAGGCAGCGGGCGCACACGCACGTTTATGTACCTCCTACCGTGAATACATGTTGAAAGCGAGGTTCCCTCGTGAAAAAAAAAATGCACCTCTTCGCCGAGTCCGATATTCGTGATCAGTGATGATGCCAGCATGGCGTCTGATATCATTGTACGCTTTGACCCTTGCTTTGATCGCTATACCGACGCCAACCTCAGATCAATTGCTCAGCGCTCAGCGCGCGCGATTTGATAAATGATAAAAAAGGACTAGAAACAAAGGGATAGGACCCTGCGATGCGCGCTGATCCCCGGGTCAGCTCACACAGGTTTCCCGCCACAGGATCCGGCTCAGATCAACCCGGATGCCCTACACAGGTCCCTCGCGATTCTCGACCTCGATAGAAAAGAACCGGGTCCCAGTCCCTCGTGACTCGACACGTCTTCTTTGCCCTGGGGATGCCCTCTATGACCCGATCGGGCGAGAACATTCAAGAACTTGGCAACTCACCGTCTCCCCACACGACGGTGACCCTTGATCAATTAGTTCTCCGCGTTGGGGACACATGCTTACGACGTGTGGGACAGGAGAATCAGTTAGCGAAGGGTGCCTGTGAACGGTCATATTCCTTGTCTTCTCCGGGAGAATGAGATCGCGAAATTAGAATAGGGAAAAGAAGGGTACTTTGTAGGACGTTCAGAACTCGTTGGCCGCACGGATACGCTTCGATCGTGTACATGAGGCAGCGATAAGTCATAAGATTCTGGAATTGCCAGCAGCGAAGAGAAGTAACCCCCGAGGCTGTGCTTGCTGTGATAAAGTGCATTGTTTACTTGGAGAGTTCCGAACGCAAAAGTTCCGATTTTGAGACGCCGTTGACAACATTCCTTGGAAAGAAGTGAATCGCATTGTTGTCGCCGGGCCGCAGAAGCTGCGGTCTGACTTCGTATTGACCTACAGAGGCTTGTGGCATAATTATTACCTGCCATCTGGGTAATAGCGACCAACAAACAGTACATGCCTCTGAGGGGTTAAATGGTTACCCTTAGACTCCAATCTATCAAAGATCAAGAACTCATAATCAGCAGCACAGAAGTCAGATCAATCCCAAAGCAAGGATTCAAAGTTCCAACTTGATTACATGGGTGGCGAGACAATAGAGTATTATGTATATTTCTACAACCGAATACAAGATTGAAGGCGTGAGAAAGAAGTTGTATTGACAGTAGACAATGGCGTAACATCTACATGCGGGATCAGGACAAACCGAGGACATGACTCACCTTTCCAGTAGGGCAACTTGTACAGTTGTAGGCCTGGAGATGACATCAGGAATACTATGTCATGCCCAGATCTACAAAAGTAGAAGGCGGTGAGATAGGAGTAGTGTCCCCGCGAAGAGGAAAGGGGAAAAAACATGACAGTCCGAGAGTAGTCTGAATCGAGTTTCGCAGTCAACAAGGACCGCGAGCCACGAAGTGAACTGAAGGATGGGTGAGCTTGCCAAGGCGACAATTCAGCTCATCTCCTCGTACGGCATACAATGGTCATTTCGGTGAATGAAACCACCATTGTAACACTGGCGAACCAGCGGGAAGAGCAACGCGGCTAGGGTCAATGAGCAGGTTGCTAACCATGCACCAAAGGACAAGAGCGGTGAAGTGTATATACTCCAGAGGGTGACAAGGATGGGTCACATGGGGAGTTCTAAAAGTGTGGCGTATGAGCCGTAGAGCTGTATTCCCATTGGCAGTTGGATAGGGCAAGGTAGGGTGCCCAGCAGCGACGGGTGTCCGGCTGCGCTGCTCCTCTCTCGGTCAGGTAGTCCGAGCGTCTAAAACCCATTGCAGCTAAGTCGCACAAACGCGCGAAACATAAACTGCAACCACGTGTGCGTCCGAGGACACATTGCCGCGATAGAAAGCGCTGAATTGAGTAGTGGAAAGGAAACACCCAGCCAGTCACCGCGACGCTTTTCAAAGTTGACCATTGGGCAATTGGCAACTGCGTTTCTGGTACGCCGCTCAGCCTGTGAAGGCTGGTCCCAGCTAGAGACGATCGAGGATGACTGTGATGCTCAGACCTTCCCGCTCAGAAGAAAAGACGCGTGCAGGACGCGTCTTGTGCGTGCTGAGCCTCGTAGCTTTCGAGCTGTCATGGGATGAGAGGTGAACGCAGTGTCGTCGGTCTTTTATATCGGAGGGTTGAGCGGAGTTACGGTATTTGCCGAGGGGAGACAGGGGTTATACCACGTGACGGCAGACGTGTCAGAGGTAAGTACTAACTTCTAAGTATCGTTTTGACAGAGTAGTAGAAGCGCTATGGGGCTACCCCGGACGCTCTTTGCCCTCGCAGGGATAGTGCTGAGTGCTCTCAGTGCACATGGCGCGTCCCCGCCAGTCACAGTCACCCTCCGCTCCTCTTTCTCCGCCAGCGATCCCTTGCTCGAAGCATTGTAAGTCCCCGACCTTGCTCACCCCCCTCCACTCACCCGGTCTCCAGTGAAACAGTCGCAATGGAGGACCCTTTGGTCCTCTTCCCTTTGCTCTCCGCGTTCTCGCTCACAGAACAGCCCTCGACACCCCTACAGGCGCATAACGCCGTCTTTACCGTCGCATCCAATCACATGCATTGGACCACCCTCAATTCTGCTCGTGTTCGCCTTGCACTGCACGCCCTGACGCCTCGCTTGGCTGCATCTGCAGAGTACTATGACCGTCACATCGCGAATTTGGCAGATAGGCACAAGCTTCACAGTCCCCAATGCGCGTCCTGGGTTGACTGGTATGGCCAAATAGTTTGCGACGCTGAGACGCTTCTTCGGCTCGCTAACTCCCAAGACGATGGCGTTGTCGTTACAAAGCCAACGCGTCTTCCCTTGGACCACGTTCATCGGATTTCTCCATCTCTAGAGGAGCCGCGGTATACCGCTATCCACTTTGCCGACCCTACTGCGCCATTCTTTCACTCTCTTCATGAAACGCTTCTCAGCTTGGAGCCAAAAGTTGAATATGTTCTCCGCTGGGCAAAAGGAGCTAATGAACACGGAAAAGGTGAACTATCGAGTCACCTCTCTGGATACGGGGTTTCTCTCGACCTCAAGAAGATGGACTACCTTGTTCTCGACGATAGGAACCAACATCAAACGCACGCGGCTGCCCAGGATTCCAGTGAACTCAACGAGAACGGGAATCAACACTCCGACGAAGAAATTCTCACCTGTATTTTCGATTCTTTGCCATACATCGACCAAGAGGCCGAAACGATGGCGATGAAAGGAGAGTCACTGTCGTCCGAAGAGATTGCAGGTTTGTTCCATGATTCCACTTGGCCCAGAAGATAGCTTCATACTTGTTCCACAGATCTCGGTGTAAAAGCGATCCAATTTGTGATGGCGTTCTCCGATCAGCCCCGTATAGAACCGTCGCGCGTCCATCAATGTTGGGATAATCACCATGCTGTACCGCTCTCCGACGTACAGCTTTTCCAAACACTCACGAATTCATTCCCGCTTTACGCAACGTCGCTCGCGCGCAAAATTCAAGTATCCGAGCAGGTGAAAGACGAAGTCTACGAAAACTGGGTGAAGGCAGCCCAGGGTGTGAACATGGCTTGGGTCAACGGACGGCTTCTCAACGAGAACGAGGGCAGCGCTGCGGGCATCTTTGGGTGAAAATCTCTTTACACCCCGTCCACTTTGACGACTGAAATCGCTTACCTAGGCTCTTGCGCACTCTGCAACGCGAACGTACTCTTGTCAAGTCCCTTGTTGATCTAGGTTTGACAACAGAGCAGGCGATCGAGCTTCTTCTGCATCCTGTTCACTCGACATCTCAGCAATCTGGTCCCTCGGCGTCGAAGATGGCGTCCACGCGTGGCTCTTCGAAGGCTTTTGCTGCGCAAACTCGGATGAGTGAGGCCGATGTTGTCGTCGAAGAAAAGAAAACTTTTTCACTCTCCCCAAAATTTGCCGAGTACCTCGATGGGCTCGTTGATGCGAGCGATAGACAAGAAGGTGGAGGTGTTATATTATATTGGAATGATTTGGTTGCAGATGCTCGCTACGCTCAATCCAACCCATCTTTGCAAGCTGTCTGTATTGCTTTTTTCCGGTTGATCTGCACTTCTGACCTGGAATGTGACATTTCACAGCTTCTCCGCGTCCACATGAGGTCACTTTTTTCACCCATGTTTAGGATTCGGCAGAACCTAGTCAACGTGATTTTCGTCCTCGATCTATCACAGACACGATCTCTGTCGCTTCTTGGCAGCCTGTCTGAACACTTTGTGGCTCGAGGATTCCCGGTCAGATGGGGCTTTATTCCTGAAGGCGAGGGCGACAGTAAGTCAATACACGCATTGTCTATGGTTCAGCGTTCACTTCTTATCAGGTCTTAAGATGGCTCGCCTCGTATATTACATCAACCATAAGTATGGACGCGATCGGATGATAGCATTCGTTCAAGGGGTATGTAGATTCCAACCCGTCGTTGCCGAGATTTCATTGACCCGTCATAGATCTCACGTGCTCATGCAGAGCATAGACTGTCAGGTCTATCGTGGCAAATAGTACAGCAAATATTCGGTTTGCTCGGTGCTGAAGACGACTTTGCCGAGGTTGCACGAGGAAACATTCCACTCATCGATGAGGTAACGGGAGAGGACATCGTCACTCGATCACAAAAATACGGCCGACGACTAGGTGTAGGGGCTCCGGCCACTACCGGGAAGGGTCACGCTTTTGTCAATGGAAGATATTTCTCCATCAGTGATGTAAGTAACATACCCATCATAATCCAGAGCGTCTCGATGAAGCTCGGATTTGTAGAACATATTCCAACAAATGGCTAGCGAAATTACGGCGCAGTTGCAGATTCTTCAGGAGATGGTATGTGTGACGTATATTAATCGATGCGTTGTCGCTGAGGCTCCCCAAGGTGTACACTGGCGAGATCACAGATGATGATATTCCCTTGATGCCAACGTTTTTCTATGACCTTCCTTCAACGCACCCCCGCCGGAATCCGTATATCTTTGTCGATAGCCCTTCTGGTCACGGACATGCACTCGATGGGAGCAGCTTGCAGATGTTCAACTTACCCGAGGTGTTCTCTAAGGCTGGTTTTCAGACAACGGATGGCTCCTTCGTCGTCCCAAGTACGTACCATTTTCTGTGTGCCGCTTCACCACCTTCACGGAAAGTTAGGTCAGAGTGATGATCTTGCGGTATCGGTATATGTAATTGCCGACTTTGATTCCCATGAAGGCCTTGAACTAGCAAAGGAATCTCTGAAATTCATGGTATGTGTGCTCCATCTCGTCATCGAGTATGATATCCATCGTCACGTCGCTGGTACAGATGCACTCGCTCAGAACTCGGGTAACCTTTATCCATAATTCCGAGGCAAAGTTTACTGGGACTGTTTCCACGTTGGTCTCCACCCTTTTACATGCAGGTAGCCTCAGCGATGTCCCTCCTTCACGTATCTTGGAGGCGTTAGCCAATGAATCCAATGGACACCATGCACCCGGAACACAGCAAGCTTTCACCCTGACCGGGGAGGAAGCTACCCCCGCGGATATCACCCGCCTGCTACAAGCGAGTTGTCTAGTCACCCGGCAGTTCGGGCTTCAGCCAGGGCAGAGAGCTGTCTTGGTTAACGGACGAGTACGTCACCCGTTAGCCGCTGTATGCGCTGGACCTCATCCACAGCCTCATGAAACAGCTTGTTGGGCCCTTTGACGCAAATTCCGAATTTGTTGCCGAGGACTTCGAGATGCTGGAATACTTTGAAATCAAGCAACGTGTCGGTCGAGTAGCCGATGCGATCAAGGAGATTCTTGGCGGAGAAGGTACCGTTGATGCGTAAGTCATGTTGTTCCATCAGTTGAAGGACAGCATTGATGGACGTGCGCACGACACAATTAGATTCAAGCGCGCAGACTTGATTTCGATGGCGTCTTCCATCATTTATGCGGATCAGCAACCTGACCCTTCTGAAGTGGGCCTTTTCGATTCTGCACCCAAACCACGCACGCGGAATTACCGATTGCTTTCGAGCAACTATACGTGAATTCCTCTGACCCACGCTTCTGACTTTTTGCTTATGTCTCGTTTGCAGTAAACTTGCTGTCGGTGACCCCTCTTCGGCTCAGAGCCACATCGCGGTGTTGGTGGACCCCTTGAGCGAAACTGCTCAGCGGTGGTCGACTATATTGGCAGTAAGTTCCCAAATTGCGGTACTTCCGCATAGCAAATACTGATCGTTGTCTAGCGGTCCTCTGAACTCTTCCCCGATATCTATATCGAACTCTACTTCAATCCCACCCAACACACTGAGGTACGAAGATGCTCTTTCGGTAGCCAAGTTCTTTCTGAACGGCCCGTGGAATTCAGATACCACTCAAAAGATTCTATCGTTACAACGTCGTCCCACATCTTAATTATGACGCCAACGGGTAAAGCTCTTCTTTCAAACTTAACCTCATGGCCTTGACCACTCTGTAGACAAGAAATTCCCGCACAAGTAACGTTCAGTGGGCTTCCCTTGGAGTCAATTTACACCTTGGGCATGGATGTTCCACCCTCTTGGCTTGTCCGCCCACGTGAAGCCCTCTACGATCTTGACAATATTCAGCTTGGCAAACTCTCGCCTGAAGACCAGTCCCAAGGCGTCCAAGCACTCTTTGCACTAGATTACCTCGTCGTGGAAGGACACGCGCGCGAGCTGAAGACCGTCAGCCCGCCCAGAGGTGTCCAGCTCCAACTCATCAGCACCAAAGATGGGTCGATCGTCGATGACACACAGGTCGTGGCGAACTTGGGGTACTTGCAATTCAAGGCGCGCCCAGGGACGTTCCGACTCGAGATAAGGGAGGGTCGCGGGAGAGACATTTATGAGCTGGAGAGCGTCGGGAGCGAGGGATGGAACAGTCCGTCGGTAGCTGAAGCTGGCGATGAGTTGACGGTGATGAGCTTTGATGGGCTCACTCTGTATCCTCGACTGGCTCGGAAACCTGGTACGGAGAGGTTGGACGTCCTCGATGGGTTGCAGGCTGCACCGGGTGAAGGATCAGGGAACATAGTGGAAAGCTGGGTGTCCAAGTAAGTATCGCAAGATCATCGTTCATCCTTGCCCTGATTTTCCCTACTAGGATGACCTCGCTCTTGAAGCCAAAAGCGGACGATAAAAATACGAAGGCTGTCCAGAAACAAGGCGATGGTCAGGCTGACATCAATATATTCACTGTGGCATCTGGCCTGTTGTATGAGGTAGGACCGCTTTAAGCTCTGGCGACTGCGTTCTTAGCGAGTTTGCCACAGCGTTTTGCCTCGATCATGATCTTGAGCGTGTTGCATAATACCAAGAGCAGCGTCAAGTTTTGGTTCATCGAGAACTTCCTTTCCCCATCCTTCCTTGTACGTGTCTCGACGAGAGCCCTTCAATGCCGTGTGCTGACACACCCTTCAGGAATTCATACCACATATGGCGGAAGAGTACGGTTTCCAATACGAGTTGGTGACTTACAAGTGGCCGTCGTGGCTAAGGGCACAGAAGGAAAAGCAGCGCATCATATGGGCCTACAAAATTCTCTTCCTTGATGTCCTTTTCCCGATGGACCTCAAAAAAGTGATCTTTGTCGATGCTGACCAGATCGTGCGAGCAGACCTGCAAGAACTGGTCGATCTGGACCTTCATGGAGCGCCATACGGCTACACGCCGATGGGCGACGACAACTATGACATGGAAGGGTTCCGTTTCTGGAAAACGGGTTATTGGCATGACTTCTTGGATGGTAGACCGTATCACATCAGGTATGTTCTGACGTGGTCTGCTTTTTGTCATCCTCACGTTTCCCCGAGCGCCCTATATGTTGTAGATCTTGTCCGCTTCCGTCAGGTAAGTGGCCGCGTTTATACGAGTTGCGCTTGCATTTCCTAACCGTTGAATACAGATGGCTGCTGGGGTGAGCACACGACGACGGCGATGAGGTTCATACGCTTACCGTCGCTGTAGGATCTTCTCCGAGGATCGTACCAAATGTTGTCCCAAGATCCTAATTCACTAGCAAATTTGGATCAAGGTTCGCTGCCCAATCACAGCGTCAGAGAATGCTTATTAATATTATGAATCAAAGATCTCCCCAACAATTTGCAGGCTCAAGTTCCGATCGTAAGTTAGGCTCGTTGTGAACCGGACAACCGCTGATGTAGGAACAGTATCCCTTGCACGAAGATTGGCTATGGGTAAGCAGATTCCTACCGTCGACGAGAACAGGATGCTGACGATGGTCACTCAGTGTGAGACATGGTGTATGTCGGCTCCTTGACTCGCATATTCGATACGATACTGAAAGATTATCCAACGACAGGCAGCAAAGACAGACTTCATCGTGCAAAGACGATCGACTTGTGTCAAAACCCCCTCACGGTTCGTCCTCCCAGTGAACCTCACCGCTATCAGTCCATTCACTGATCCATCCGAGCACAGAAAGAGCCCAAACTATCCCGGGCGCGTCAGATCCCCGAATGGGAGGTGTACGACAACGAGATCGCCCAGTTTGTGCGCCGACTCGCTGCCGAGGGCAAGATTCACGCGAGCGTGGCAACGGCTGATTCGAACGTGCTGGCTGGAAGCAACGCGCAACCTGGGACGAATTCGGGCGATTCGTTGGCGAACGAGGCGCCTGCTTCGCATGACGAGTTGTAGTAGTAATCACTAGAATTGGGTTTTGTGCTGGTATTTTTCAAGTAGACGAACACTATCTATCCTTGCAGAGAGGCATGGCTATTCATAGTGGAATTGGCATTGATTTGATTTGAGCGCATAGTTTGGCGCTCGATTGTCGGTCTCCTTCCTGCCAAAATCCCTGCTGATAATTTCTCATAATGCGTGGCTTTTTGGTGGTCCCAACCGTATGCATTTTGACCGATTTATGGTACTGTATTCAAGTATGATGGCATAGGTGCGGCCAGTTCGGAGCACTTGCCGTCTTGGAAAGCATCGCGTGTGAGTCCATGAGTTCATCGGAGGCTTTCCTTCCCAGGCTAGCTTAGTCTCCCCAAACCAGACCTAAACTTCGAGATCAGAAGACAGTTGTTCTGACCATGGTACGAAGGGTCAAGCTTCAAGCTTGCAAATCTTGACAATGTCCAACAATTTGATGAGGTCACGGAACCCAAGTCGCTGGTGGCCTGAGAGTTATTCCGTTGTGTTCTTGAATGTCTTGCTATATCATTCCCAGAAGGTCCTGGCAACTTGAACGAGGAACGCTCGCTGCGCTGGCTCAACGCGTCGCACGTTCTCAGAGCGTTCTCTCGGCCACCTCTGGCCACTCCTGCCTCTCGTCCGGTGCTTTGCCAAATCAATTCATGGCGTCGACAGACCTCTAACCCCTCTCGAATGGCTTGTCATTAATCGATACTCCCCCCGTATCCAGGAACTCACCTTGGGGACCAAATATTTATCCCTGCACGTTTTGCAACGTACGAATATTCCTGTCCTCAGATGGAAGTGCCCCTCTGCTACTATCTCGGGCCAGGTGGATAGAATTCCCCTTGACTCCATTGCGTTCCTCTGGTATTGCTTACCCCCAAAATCGTTACCCTGGAAGTGACGTGGGTTGACCCAGACGACCCAAAGTTTCGGTTATTTCTGGAGAACTACATACATACCCCTCGCTCTGTCTGAATCTAAAGTCGATTCAATTTGACTTCCTTTGGAAGAGCCCGGTACCTGCAACCGCCACACAGGCTCTTTCCCGAGCTATCTGTAGCCATGCAGACTGGCAGCGTGTCGAGCTTTCCCCTCCCATAGAGACGATGTTGTATTGAAACACCTTGGCATGTCTTTCCACACTCAAGACGGTTTCTTTGGCGCTGACTCCCGAGGCGACCGGACGAGACTTGCTTTGGACCTGCAGACACGCCATTCCGCAGTGTTACAGGTCTGACTTTGGCACTATGGAATCGCCCTGATTTCGCTACACGCCTCTTACGGCCTCGTGACGAAGTGTTCCACAGTTTTGAGGTTACCCTCCAAAGCTTCACACCCGAAACCGCAGCTACGGTGGTATCCGGCCTCTTAACAACGATAGCCTCCCCTCAGCGTGCACATTCGCTTCAATCGATCATGGTCAGACGCGTTCGATATACCGTTTCCGGGATTCCCCTACCGACTAGCGAGATACACTGGCATGGGGATCCTCTGCGTCAACATCTCTTGGAGGAGACGTCCCGTCCCCTCGTGTCTCTCGTGCATCTTCGTAAACTGGTTATCAGTCTGAACCACCCTATGATGAAGGATTTGCGGGCCTGGTCCGCAATTGGCCTCCGCTTGAAGTTTTGCAGTTGACGTGGATGTGTGGAGAGTCCTGCGGAGTCGATAATCCTGAAAGGGTTGTTGTCACTTCTCGTATCTTGCCGCAAATGCCTCCCCTAGCATCCAACGACAGGCCAATTTCGCCTAGTAGGCGGATGTTTGCAGTCTTTCTGTCACCCTTCTGGTGCCTCAAGACCCCCGATCAAACGTCCAAACTTGGGTCGCAGAATTTCTGTTGAAACACCTGCCGTCCGTGCCTTTTGTGCATGCATCGTTTTCTTGCAGGTCGTCTGCAACAAACGACGCGAACCAGCAAGAGAACCGACAGTTGTGGTCGCATGTCAAGACATGCATGGCTATCAACAGAGATCCAGCTTTTCGTGAGTCGCTATTGAAGTTTTTGGCACTGTTTAAGACACTCGGTCGATGGGCAGGTTTATTTCTCCATTTCCTCCCTTGTTTCTCCCTCTCAGTTGGTAGAACACCTATTAGCGGCATATTAGTCTGAAGGCATTCGCGATAGTTTCAGGAGGTCCTGATTCTCGGTAAATGCCGCGACTCCGCTTACAAACACAGACTGCACCACCCCTATCTTTTTTCACTTAACCCATGACAGCTCGAAGGCCACGAGGCTCAGCACGCACAAGACGTATCCTGTATGCGTCTGTCCTTCTGAGCGGGAAGGTCTGAGCGTCACAGTCATCCTTGATCGTCTCTATCTGGGACCAGTCTTAATGGACTGAGCGACGTACCAGAGAAACAGTTGCCAGTTGCGCAATGGTCAACTTTGAAAAGCGTTGCGGTGACTCGGTGGGTGGTCTTTGCCAGTATACGCAAACCGGTGCTCTCTATCGCGGCGACTGCGTCCTTTGGACGCAAATCGTGGGCGTACGTTACTGCGGAAAACCGGGTAACCTCGTACATATTGATTGGCGATCGGTTACACCGATCGAGAGGGGAGCAGCTTGTGTCGGTGCAGCGCATCGTATCAAGCTGTTATAGGGCATAAAAATCCCGGGTCCCATGACATGGAGAACCCATCCCTCTGGTGAGAACACATCGCCTGGACCTCCTGTTTTGGAATTCTGATGCACAGACAGATAAAATAGCCAACAATCAAAGCCACGTTGTTCTTTGTACTGGAAAACCCAGTGATACGACTCCAAAAAGAAAGGCTGTCGTATGTCGTATGAGGAGATGAGCCAATTTGTTGCTTGGCGGGGGACATCCATCCTTTAGCCTATTTTGTGGCTCCCGGTCCTCGTTGACTGGGAAACTCGATTCAGACTACTCTTGGACTGTCATGGATGGTAATTTTTCATTTTGTCGTTCTCTTCGTGAGGACAATCCTTTTTAGTCATGACTGTCTACCGTGCAGCCCAGGACATGAACGAATGTTTGTGTCATGTCCTGGACTGCACGTGTACGAGATGCCCCCTTATGTGAGATCAGTGTCCTTCTGTCCTTGTAAATATCGTTACGTGTATGACAATGGCGACCGGTTGACTGCGTAAAGGCAAGTATGTAATCACTTTGGTTGCCAATGTCAGGACTTGTCGGATTCAATTCCTGGAGCACGGAAGATTTGACAAGAGGAGGACGGGATGCCTGTTGCCGATCATAAGGAGCCTTTTATGATACATCACGGTATACGGCGGCCCTCTTATTTGGGGTGATTTCTTCGTCGGGATTGGCCGCCGAGGTGTTTGCATATTCTTGGCTTTACTTGCGACAACTGCGGCATGGAGTATGTGGATACAGTATCTTGATTGTTTCCCCCATCTTTGGCAGAGCAATTGTCACAAAAGGCTCTCTTGCAAGTGCCCTCTGGCGAAGGAGGTTCCGGGCCGCGTGGAATCTCATCAGTGCGTATCCCGTGTCCCGGTTTTGCGAAGCTAAAGCCGTCGTCTGAGCACGGCCAAAAACTCTAGTGCTTCTTGCCATTCATCAAGAGGCGATATTAGTCTGACTACGTTCCCCGCGCTATGACCAGAAATATTTTGATGGTATTTTGATGGTCCCGCTATTTGAGCATTCTCTTCGACTGCCTCCCACAGCCTCAAAGATTTCCTAGTCAAGATCCTGGTAGTACGTGATTTGAACATAATCCCCGCATCTACACCTGGTGAGTCCATACCTGATATTCGTCGGCAACCAGAAGAAGCTGTAACCGACGGGTATCGCAGCCGTTTCTTAGGTCGCCGGTGACTCGGATAGTATGGACTCAGAATAGTTAGTTCCGGCTCGGATCTCCGCAGCATTGAGGTGGCATTGTGCCTTGCCTGTAGGCTGTGGAAGGGGTTGGTCAATGCCACTGTAGGATGGGATTGATCCAGGACGGAAAAACAGTGAGCACATTCCAATTAATAAACACACTCAAGAGGTCACCAAGCTTTCATGCGCTCCGGAAACTTAGCTACATCCATGCAAACTATGATCAATGTCTTGTAAGGCGTTAGTGGTCACACGTCCACATGGAGGATGTGTCCACCTGACTGACACAACACGGTTACCAGTATTTGAGACTGGCCTAAACGTTGGACAAAACAGAATCTAGAGCACTCCAGAGCGCTCCAGGCTTGATCTAGATTGCTCTAGAGCGGCCTGGATTCCGTTTTTTCCGACGTTTCGGCCGGTCTTCAATCTTGCTAACCGCGTTGTGTGATGGATCAGTTGCCTGTGATGCGGAACAGAGCTTTCATCAGGATTCAGAGCAGTGGCTGCAAAATGTTCCTGCACCTGATCATATTTGCTCCCAGGTGAGTTGCAAGGTATAAAAGCAACTAGCTTGACTGGATCCTGCAGCAAGAGGATCTGGCTCTTCAACTCCTTACCTGCTCCAACATGATGAAACTGGCCCTCATATCATCTCTCGCTCTTGTATCGAGAGCTTTGGCACAACGTACTCTAATAGTTTACAATGGCTGCCCTTTCACCGTCTGGTAAGCATGACCCTACGAGCGATTGAGTTGCTACCGACAAGGTCTCAAGGCCGGCGATGTTCACGGGCACAGGCACTCTTCCCAGCTACCCTACTGGGTACGTGTCCCTTTGAGCTTCCGTGAATACTAACCGTCTTTGAAGATGGGAAGCTGCGGCATACACCTCCGTGACATTCCAAGTGCGACCCATACTTTTCTTACCTCCTTCACATGGTGCTTATTTCATTAAATCGATCTTTTCAGGTCCCGAGTGGCTGGACTGCTGGAAGAATCTGGGTACGCTAGCGGATGGTGGGAATGCCATCAATCTCACGCTTCTTCTCCAGGGTCGTCGTGATTGCAACTTCAGCGTCAACCCTGGTCCTAACTCCTGCATTGATGGAGGTTGCAATGGTGGTTTGGAATGTGATACCACCGGCGGCACGGTATGGCTTGTCATTAGCTATTGTGAATTTCATGAATCATCTGTGAATGCAGGGTGTCCCTCCTGCCTCATTGGCGGAGTTCACGCTCGGCGCTGGTGGTGTCGACTACTACGATGGTCCGTACTCTCAGACACTGCGGGTCCTGTCCTAACTGTCGGTTTTAGTTTCCCTCGTCGATGGATACAACTTGCCCCTCGCTATCACGAACACTGTTGGTTGCGGCATTGCGGACTGCGCGGTCGATCTCGGCCCGAATTGTTCGTACTTATTTGTCTTCCCTTGATCAAAACAACTGATTGCTGTACTTAGGTCCTTCACCCCTCATTGGTCCCTTTGACTCGACAGGCTTCCCCGTTGGATGCAAGAGTGCTTGCGAGGCCAACCTCGACGGCAACCCAAGTGGGTGATCACATATTCAGCGAGAGATTTCCTAACTTGCACTTCTCTAGCCAACTCGCCCAACTGCTGTACCGGTCAATACAACACAGCTGCCACCTGTCCTTCCTCGGGTGTTGAGTACTACAGCTACTTCAGTGCGTACATATATGTTCGTTATCGACACCAGGATATGTTTTATTCTGACAACACGGTTCTATGGCAGAGGGCAACTGCCCGAACTCGTACTGCTACGCCTACGACGAATCGAGCGGTACGGCGCTCTGGACTTGCCCCTCTAACCTTAACGCCGTGTACACCATCACGTTCTGCCCTTCTCCCTCTCAAGTTTAAGATGATAATGGGACTGGGGAAAGGGGAAAGGGGAAAGGACTCATCTATGCGGCGATTTATTACAGATTAAAAAAATATTATTAAAAAACGGCTCCATGTATATTGGTGTACTGCGTGATAAATTCAGGTTCCTCTGGTTGACCATGTGCAAGTTCGTAACCGCGAGTACTTGTGGTGGTGGATAGCCATAATTCTCACAGACAGGGGGTATCGGATGTACCTGACCGTACGCATGCTTGATCAAACCCATTCCTGCATCCCACAAACACCACGGCTCCGCATTATACAGTTCCGCAAATCGCCTGAAGCTTTTCCTCACGATACCCAGCCTTCAACGAACCCACATTCACGACACAGCGTAGCAGTCGTGCATCCGGTAGGGATTGTGCATTTGGGGTTCTATGATAGTAAATGATAAACCTTGATATCTGCTCATCGACAAAGAGCATGTGATGTTATTCTCCCCAAACCAGACCCAAACTTCGAGATCAGAACACAGTCGTTCTGACCATGCGAAGGTCTGCTTTTAGTGGTGACAATTTTACCCATCAGAGCACGAAAATCAATCGAATTGGTATACTACGGTAAGACCCTCGCCACTAAATGCAGACTAATGTGATGTGCTTGTCCCGGGAATGCAACGCTTCAGAAACTGGAATATCGTTTAAAAATTCTATGACATTGCCTCCTACATCGGCGTACAATGACCAGTGTGGTTTGCCAAAGGAGTTGAATCCTAGGCTTGATTGCTCGTGCAATTTCTGTGGGTAATACAGGGAAATTAGCGTACACTCTTCCAGCGTTAGCGCAAGGGTCACTACAAGTGGGGAAGGGACATCCTTCCGAGAGGTCGTGTGTCCTAGAGGGAAAGCACCCTACTTGGTAGATTCCGCGGCCTTCAAGGCTATATCGAACGAGCGTAGGAGCAAATCCCTCTCTTCCATGCCCACGCTGATCCGCACTAATCCCTCTTCAACCCCATACTGTGCCGCCCATTCGAGCTCAGTATAGTGAGCAAGGATCGTATATGGGCAAGCCAGTGTGAAGTTCGTTCCGAGACTCGGGCCTTTCTGACAGGGTAGGGCATCGAAGAAGGCCTTCGACGCGGCCAAGGATGTGAATGTGAGGGAAAATAGTCCGCCATAGCCGCCTTCAGGGAGTTTACACCGTAGGTAGTTGGCGGAAGTCGTGTACTTCGGGTAAAAGACCTCTTTTATGACGGCGGACGGGACGCCCTCAGGGGTAGAGCGCGAGCGCAGGAACGCACAGACGGCTTGAGTATTTTCGTCGATAATTCGAACACGCTGCGCAAAGTCACGCGAATTGCGTTCTATGAAGAGAGCATCTTCGTTGAAGTACGTGTCTTCGTAGGTGGCCATATGACTTTTCAAGGTTGCATACTGTCGTCCTTTCGGATTGAGAACGAGGCTGAACGTAGACATGAGTTGTGAGTCACGTCGGAATGCCAAGATTCAACGTACCTCCCACCCATGGCATTCGCGTCACCACTGAAGATCTTGGACAGGCTCGTAGCGACGATATCTGCGTATGGCAGTACCTCAACGTTGACGAAGTTCCCGATGGTGTCGTCAACGACCAGCAAAAAGTCGTATTTATCCGCCAACGCTCTAAGGCGGGGGATATCTGCTGAGCGCAGAAGTGGATTCGACGGAAACTCGGTGAAGAGGGCAAGAATTGGAGACTTCGTCGGATCTCTACTGGATTCTTCGGCGAGGAGACTTTCCAGGGTATCGATGTCTGAGTCAAGTCCATGACCGAAGAAATGGGCTCCCGGTCCCCATTTTTCTAAGATTTTGAGGGTATCGGTGTACGGAAATCTGTGGGTCAGGGAGTTTTAGCAACTAGCATTGCAAAAGACATAAGCTTACCCGAAACAAACGCTTTTGGCTGGAGGCCGCGCTCGGAGGCAGAGCTGATGGGCATTCCAAATCGCGGACATCCCTGTGGGGTAAAGAAATACATCATCTTCGCTGACATCCTGAACACCTCTACTGCTCGGTCCAATCTCGACGTCCTGTGCGCCAGCGCAAGGTCCCTGGGGACCGTCTTGCACGCTGTCCCTTATAAGAACTCCAGCGATACGTCTCCGAAGGGCACGCTTTGCGAATGCGGCAGCACTAAGAGGTAGGTTACGCCCATATCGTTCTTCGAGGTATGTGCTCTGATCCTTGCTCAACACGTCCGAAGGTATGATAGTACTCGGTGGCTTGCTGACTCCTACCGATGGTATCCAAGCTGCTGGCTGCTTGACTGAATAATACTTGTTGGAAGCTCTAAAAGGTGGTTGAGATGGAGTCGGCAAGCTTGGTGGAGATGCGGATGATTGTGGGTTTTGCTTGTCTTGGCCGGGCCAAAGGGAGAGGCAATGCTCAGCGAATCGAGAGGAGATGCCCAGGCCACTGTGTTGCCAAAACTGCTTTGCGATAGGAAGGATGTCCGCAGGGAAGAGTGCGATGTGCAACTCGGCACATTGACGTGTCTGCGGAGAAGAGTCTTCGGGACAGATGAAGTACTGGACAAGTCTGACGTGTGCCGGGGTTCCCGTAAGTGCAGCTCGGTTAAGTATGAACGTTCGACACTGGTCTGCAATCTTTTTGGAGGGACATAACAGACACTTCTCCCCGTTCACCGCGAATTTCTGTTCACAGATACGTGCGAGCTGGACGGAATGAGGTCCAATCAAGGCGACGCTTGGTGTCACAATGTTACGTACCTTTTGGATAC
>JBBPQU010000136.1:0-35653 GCA_038092655.1 Boletus sensibilis | reverse complement strand
TGCCACCGCCCTGGAGAGACTCGATCTCTGCTTCTGACTGCTCTACTTGAAGTGTGAGGTCTTCGACGCATTGCTGCAGCCAAGAGGTGACCTCTTGTTTCTCCTGTGCCTTTGGATCTAACTTTGCGGACTGGGTCAAGCCCTCTTTGGAAAAAGCCTTTGTTTTCATTTCCTTTTCACAGGCTTTGAACTTTTCCATTTGCTACACGGGGGAGGTCAGCTTCGAGTCGGACAGAGAGCGGCAGCAGACGGAGGCGAGGACAGCTCCGGATGATGCAGCCATTGGTTGAAAGGAGAGACGGGGGAGAGGACGCACAGTTTCGATTAATCTCCTGTTCTCGAGGAGGAGGGACTTGTCCTTGATGTCGTTGTTGGCCACCCAGGTCTTGATCTGGTCTCTGAGGCGCTGGAGTTTCTTTATCTGTGTCTTGAGTTCGGTCTCGAGCTTCTCCTTCTGGGTCTGGTTGGTGGAGGCCTGCATCTTGTCATAGATGCTTTCAAAGAGCTCTACGCCCTCTGAGACCTTTTTCAGAGTGCGGTCTATCTCGGCTGTGGAAGGGGGGGCTGTTGTAGATCGACATGGAAGAGGGCAAGGACGTACTCTGTAGTTTTCGTGCCGCCATGGTCAGAGACGAGGAGTGTTATTGTTGTTGTTACATAATCAGAGACGGAGTGGTCACCATCGGAGATGATTGACTTTCTCAGATGTTTCCCTCACCATGAAATCGCTCCGAAAGTCACTCAACGGAAACAGAGACACTCACCGTCTCCAGATATCAACTCCCCTTCCACTCCCCCAAGTATCAAAACCCTCTTCCGCATCCCTCCCCCCGCAAAAGGTCATCCGTGCAATCGCCTCTTGCAGACCGACATCCCCCCAGCAACTCCCCTTTCAGAAGGGCGACTTCTTCTACGTAACCAGCGATCCCGACATCAATGGTCCTTGGTACGAGGCCCACAACCCCGTCACTGGCGCCCGCGGGCTCGTGCCCAAGAACATGTTTGAGGAATTCCTCAAGAATCCCTCTTCCGTGTGAGTTCTCTCTTCCTTCTCCTCCCATCTCTCACACCCTCCTTCCTCCAGCGGCATCCGCGCCTCCCAGTTCGCCATCGGTCTCAACAGTCCAACTAGCCCCCTCATCCCCCCTCGGACCCCAAAGACACGCGTGTTCTACGCCGTCGTCCTCCACGATTTCCTAGCAGAGCGCGCCGACGAGCTCGACGCGAAAGCCGGCGATCCCATCTCAGTCGTCGCCCAGTCGAACCGCGAGTGGTTCGTCGCCAAACCCATAGGCAGGCTTGGCCGTCCTGGATTAATTCCAGCCTCTTTCGTCGAACTCCGTGATCCCGCATCCAACCTCCCTATCGACGATGTAGATGCACTCATGGATCGTGGCGATCTTCCAAAAGTCGAGGACTGGAAGAAAGCCATGATCAACTACAAGCAGAATAGCATCTCGCTGGGAGTGATCGAGGACAGCCAACCCTCAGTCCCAGATAGCCCTTACACCCAAACCACCCCGCCACCCTTTCCCACCCCCCTTCCCACTCAACTCAACTCTCCCCCACCCGTTTCCACTCCCACTCCCCGTCCCCCTTCCCCAGTCCCTTTGCCAGATGGCGTTCTCCTTTCTGCAGAGGTTGTCTCCTTCCACTACGAGATGGAAGAATACTGGTTCCGTATCGATGCCATCTTCCAACCCTATGACCCCCATGACCCCCACGTGCTGCCGAAAGCCAAACAGCTTGTCCTCTTCAGACCATACAACGACTTTTACGACTTTCAAATCAACCTTTTGGAGACTTTCCCCCAAGAGGCTGGTCGGGAACCCAGCTCAAACCGCATTCTCCCCTTCATGCCCGGTCCTGCAGATAAAGTCGATGGTGAGGTCACTGCCGCTCGACGGGTTGAGCTGGACCAATACATCCGCAAGCTTTGCGCCTTGAATTCCGTCGGCGCTTCCTACATCTTGGAACACCAACTTATTCGCACATTCCTTTCTCTAAAACCAGGCGACGTAGAGAACGACATCGAACCTCGGTATGACGAAATTAGCGCACTGTTTTCCGACGGTGGAGAACAGGATCCTGCGGGGGTGGCACGTGGAGATTTGGTCACACGCGATTTCGAAGAAGAAGTTCGCGATACACTTGGCGAGATGAAATTATCCGACCGGGATGATCGCAGTGACGGTTCAGATTATGGGGAAGATCACACACCCCTTCCGCATCCCCACTCGAGAGCAACCGGTCCTACCCACCAACGATCCGGTACACAAAATGGGGAAATGCCACTGCTTCACCGTGAACGGTCAAATGGTCACACTCACACGAATGTTTTGCGGGCATCACGTGGATCAAGTACCTCAAATACTCAATGGCCCGAGTATACTACGTCGTCACCGTCGTCGCTGCACTCGTCTCAGCCATCCCTCACATCCCGCTCGCGTTCACATTCCACAGCCACTACTAACTTGAATGCACCCCCCATGTCTGCAGGCATTCCTCAGATTGCTTTTGTCAAGATCAAGATTTTCGACCGTGTCACTGATGACTTGATCGCAATTCGCGTTCATCCCAAGGTGACGCACTCTGAGCTCATGAGTAAGGTCCAGGCTCGCCTCGGTATGAGCATATCCAATCTGCAGTACCGCGATAGTCTCCACCACGACTTCATAGGACTCGAGGGTGACCACGATTTGCGCAACTGGTTACAAAGTGCAGAGAAACACGTCTTGTATGCTGATTGATGTTGTAGTACCGGACATGTCTCTGTGTGGGGGAGATATCGGTTATATTCTAGATCTCTATGAAATTCGTTCCCTAGTTTTCTGTATTCGTCTTCTCTGTGGTGTTACCTGAGACGTGTGTGTAGGATGTTGTTCTACCTTGATACGTTGCACCCTAATATTTTATAGTGATCACTTTGTTGTTGTACTACAAACATCACTGACATGTCTCGACCACAAGGCGCCCAAGCACCCTCTGAAACACTTCCGCCCACAGCCAGAGCAATTGCTCTCCTCCTCGCATCCACCCCCACGGTTCAAGATGCCCAACCGGGTGTTCTCCACCAGCTCCTAGAGCTCGCCCATCGCTACACGACACAAGTGTTGTCAGATGCACAAGTGTACGCGGAACACGCTGGACGCTCTGGAGCGTCCAAAATCGAGATGGACGACATCGTCTTGGCGGTGCAGGCGCGCGTTGGATGGGAGTTTGGAGGGCGCGTACCAAAGGAGGTGCGTCCCACCCGCAGTGGAGGGAAACTCCACCCCATTGATCCCGCTCACGTTCATGCACGGTTCCGGGTCGTTTTTCTAGTATTTGATGTCCCTCGCGTCGCAAACGAACGCGACGCCCCTTCCTACAGTCCCGGAAGTCTTTGGTGTCCGATTACCACCGTCCTCGGAAACGTTGACTTCTGTCAACTTTGACCTCGTACCGAACAAGCCTCCGCCGACCGTGAAACTGTACGACGAGGAAGTAGAAGAAATAGAGGAGGAGGACGAAGAAGAAGAAGAAGAAGGCGTGCCAGCGGCACAAGAGGATGAGGAGGACGACGCCGACATGGAGCCTGCTGCGATTCCACTCACAAACGCTCCGATAACCCCCACGGATGTCGAGATGGGAGGGACTCCTGCGCCAATCATAGCAGGTGAAGTACCCGAAGAGGGTAGCGAGAATGGAGAAGAAGCAGATTTATTTGGAGGGGGTGGAGACGATGAAGACGAAGAGGAAAGCAATGCAGACGAAGCAATGGAGGAGGTACAGACGACCAGCACACCTTCCAGTGGTGTCAAGCGGAAACTCGTGGAAGAGGAGGATTACGATTAATCAAATTCGACCAAAAGGTATCGACAAACGGGTGTAGTTTATGGCGATCTAATAAATACAAGGAGCAACGAGGTGAACCCAAAACTCAGTTGTAGACTAGTTCACAGGTAACTTCTGGGGGAACCAACCGCGTGGAGCACGTGCCAGCAATGGTTAGCGTTCATTGCTGCATCAGAAAAGCGATAATGATGACTACTACAGCAATGAGGATGACGATGATGGTGCTCCATGCTGTAAAGCAACACGAGGTCAACACAAGGAAGAATAAGAGGAGAAGTAACTAACATTGACCGCCGAGGGCTTCAGGAATACTAACCACGCGTATGGAGCTGTCAACGCCACCTGACACGAGCAGCTTCGAGGTAGGACTGAACCGAAGGGTAGTAATTGGGAACTCGTGTGCTTTCAAGATGGACAACAGTGGCTAATAGTTTCGGCCCGTTAATGTCATACTGCAGAGAGAGTTTGTACAGTCTAGCTCACTGTCAAAGTGTTCGAGTCCAAAATACCGAGACTGTAGTCAGATGCACCGAACGCAAGTAGCCTACCATCGGAGCTGTGAAACTTCACTTGGCCTGCTGGCCTACATTTGTCAAAGCAGCAAACGCACCTCACATCAAGGCACGTCAAATTACCATCACAGATTTTCCGGATTGTTTCAATGCAGACGTCGAAGGAACCATCTTTTTCGGTGATCCTCCACTTCAGAACATACGCTCGCTTCTTGGCAAGCTTCGCGTGTTTAACACGAGGTAGGGTAACGTTGACCACGGAGTACAATGTGTCCCGACGAGTGGGGTGTAACCTACAGAGACGATGACTAAAATGGAATGAGTTGCACGTGTCGACTCACCGTGCAGCGCGAAACGTGATGTTCGATCCAGAGGGAACTCCGGGTATCAAGGGAAGATCGATAGTTTTAATCACGTCAAGCCCTTCCGGAGAACAATCCGAGTTAGACTGCGGAATGTCATCCTTTGTTGTATTATTGTGTTCGTCACCATTCGCATGGGCAGGGAGAGCATATACCAAAAGCTTTGAACGAGTAGCGAGAAAGAGCTGGAACGATAGGGTTTCTAAAGAAGCAGCAAGGACGGAAAGGGGTTCGACGTACGTGCGATGAAGAGAGAGTCGCATCGTATATTTCTCCATCGCCGACATTTATTGAGGGTTTCACGGGTAAAAGGGTGTCGTAATCGAGGAGAGAGAACTAAAGGGTTTGGTTGAGAGCGATTGCAAAGTACGAACGAGGACTGTTACATCATGAGCGCCAGCATTAACTAAATATCTGCCATTTGGTGAGAGGACAGTCACGCGCTGGAGGTCGAGTGGATATGATATTGTCTGTGGTGGTTAAAAAAAGACGAACCTGATAATCATCTAAGCTGCCAGAGGTGAGCGTGCTGCAAGTCGCAAGCCGCGTGAACCTTGGTGACTAGGTTAACGGCGAACAATGGGTAGATTGGGAGAAGTACCTGTGCTCGTCTGCGCTCACTGAGAACTTTCTACAATTCTCATTCTCCCCTTTCTCCATCTTTTCTGGACTGCTATTTATACCACACACGAGAGTCCCGCTCTGCAATCATGCATTACTGAAAATCCGCAGAGATGTTGAATGTGTGATACCTGGGGATGGGCGGCCATGCTCATTGGTGCGTCCTCGTCCTTTTCGAGTTCCAGCTCGCTGAGAATGTGCAACTGTCTGTCGTCGGATACACGGAATAGTCTCTAGTCGAGGTGGGTGAATGGACGCATCCCGGCGTGAAGTGGGCATACCAATTTGTTCTTTATTCCTGTCCTTGAAGCGCCGCCTCCACCACCGACGAGGACTTGGTCATCTGTGATGAATGCACATGAATAGACGGGAAAGGCGGGAAAGGGATGTGCGGTGTGTTGTGCGCGCATGAGTGTGGCTACTACAATGTACACTCAAGTCGATTTGAACGAGCATGTGTGGGAAAGACCTTCCCTAACGGGCTACTCGCTTTGCGCACTCCCTCGGTGCGTACATACGTCGGTTCAGCTTCAGGACAGTTCTCCAATAAGATCCTCAATGTCTTGGGTTTTCGTGGACGATCCCGGAATAACCCTACCCCACCTCACCCTCCAGACTGTCATCGGCATTAGCGTGTCCATCGCTGGCAATGTGCTCATATCCTTGGCTCTTAACCTTCAAAAACTCGCTCATCTAAGACTCCACCACGGGCATGAAAACAGTCTACCGGACATGGAAAGTGAGAGCAGACCGCCAGGGCGCGACACCAGTGCAAGGCACATTGCCCATCCAGACACTGCCGCTCGTTTTAGCACAGCCCAGCAGCCCTTGGAGGAGAACCACCAGTTTGAGACGCAGCCGCTCATTCCCCACCGATCCCCCAGCCAACCTCCTCCATCGTCATATGGTTTGGCCCAATACAACGTTCCCGTCGCTGGGGATGATACTAGAAGCCGGAAAAGTAGCAATACTGCGCGATCCAGACGGCATCCGCGAAAACAGTCCTTCATTTCACAGTTTCCACCTCTGCGGTTGGTGCTCGGGGGTAATTCTCCGGATTCGTCAAATGCTCGCGCAGATCGTTCAGCGATACCGGTTGAGGACGCCTTTCCCTTCCAACGAAACACGCGGACGAGCCATCAAGGCAAAGGCAAAGCCTCTTCGCGGAACACGATTGAAGATGGAAAAGAGAGCGATTACCTACGCTCTAAACTATGGTTTGCCACTCATGTACTCTTGAATCTTTGACCCAACACGTTCACGTAGGTGGTCGGGTTTCGTTCTGATGAACGTCGGCGAGACTGGGAACTTCATTTCTTATGCATTCGCACCTGCTTCGCTCGTTGCGCCACTTGGGACGGTGAGCTGCTTGACTCACTCTTTCAAGGCGACCATTATCTCAATTCATTTTCTAGTTTGCGTTGGTTGCAAATTGTTTTTTCGCACCTTTACTTCTAAACGAACGCTTCCGCCCGGTAAAGTGGATTCAGTGCAATCCAGGAGTGGGGACCTTAATAAGTACACAGCGTGACATATTCGGAATCCTGCTTGCCGTCATCGGGGCGACAACTGTGGTGCTTTCCTCTCCATCATCGGACGGTGCACCGCCCGTGCTGACACCCGAAGCTCTCGTTGAGGCAATAACCCAGCGTCCTTTCGTGATATTTTCGATCATATACTTGGTGTCTGCTGTCATCCTTGGTGGTCTTAGTGAAGGTAGCATGGGAAAGCGCGTGGTTGTGATCGACGTTGGCATATGTGCCATCTTTGGTAGGGTATCGTGCATTCGCGCGATGTGATCGCGGGCTAACTCTCGTGGCAGGTGGTTTTACGGTGCTAGCGACCAAAGCGATCTCCACGCTTTTGACAAAGGAATGGGTGAATATGATGGCCGAATGGATTACGTACCCCATCCTAGCAGTCAGCCCAGCCACTCTGCGTCTGGACCCTGCGCTGATCGCCCATTGTAGGTGCTTGTCATCACAGGCGTCCTTCAGATTCGATATCTCAATCGAGCGTTGAAACGTTTCGACTCCAAAATCGTCATTCCAACCCAATTTGTATTTTTCACGCTGTCTGCCGTCGTCGGATCTGCGGTCCTTTATGGCGACTTCCGGCGGGCCTCGTTCCACGAAATGCTGACATTTTTCTATGGTTGTGGAGCTACGTTTGCAGGAGTATTCGTCATTGCGAGTGGCCCAAACGGAAATACGGGCGAATCGGTACACGATGAAGAACGACGTGATCCAGGAGGCAGGCGGGAGGCGACCTCGAGGATCGATGGGGTTGGTTCGCTGGGAGCACAAAGTCATTCAGCTCAGGGAACGCCGAAAGTAGGTGCGCGCGAGATCCCGGTACTCAGGCACAAGCCAAGCACGATGAGTCTGGTGGGGTACACGCCTGTGCAAAACATTTTGCTAGTACACACACCACCGAGAGACCGAGTGGCATAATAGGAGAGAGAGAGGGAGAACCGATGACATATCCAACCAAGGAGATATTATATTGTAGATTCCACTTTTATGCTCTTATGCGGTAATGCAAAAATTATTTTATTTTATGCCACAAGCCACTGATCACGTTTAAATTCCCATTCTTCTAAAAAAGGAATAGAGGCGAGAAACGGCTGTATGACGTCAGGCAGCGGAGCTCCAACAGGCTGGGATGACAAAAAGGACAGCCTAGTCCCACCAGTTTTCCGTCCCCTTCACACCTTCCTCTACTTTCAGCACCCTCAGCGCCGTCGACAGCAGTGACAATGCCCGCCGTGGTGGCCGCCTTCAAGAGTATGTCTACTCCTCTCCTATTTGGAAGGCCGCAATCTAACTCCGACCCCAACTGGCCAGATCTCATCCGCAAACACCAAAATCATCGTCAGCCTGACTCAGAGACCCAGGAATACACAAGGTCACCGCCGCAGGCTTCCCAGAATACCACCAAACAACCTCAACAGCCGGAGCCCGCAATACCTTCCATAGAACAGCCCACACAATCTCACCGTTCTCCTGAAGCCAGTACGAAAGGAGAGATGGTTGCCCCATCGGATGGGCGCCATTCGAAGTCAAACTTGCCCACGTATAAGGGGCTTGAAAACTTCAAGCTCGTAGCTCAGATGGGAGAGTCAGTATGCACTGCATAGGACCACAGGTATCCGGTGGACTAAAATAGCATCCGCGTTTCAGTGGTGCTTTCTCGGACGTCTACAAGGCGATCGACCTTTTGACCGGTGAAAAAGTAGCTGGTGAGTACATCGGTATTGGTGTCAAGTCACTCCCTTGCCTAAATATGTTGCTTAGTCAAAGTAGTTCGGAAGCACGAACTGAATGCATCACAGGTAAGTACCCACACCCGAGGTCGTTCTCCAGTAGTTCATATTACCCCACCCTCTTCCCTTCCACCATCCTTCCCGGTCCCCGGCTACGCATACGTTATCTATCCACCATATCGTCCCTCTGTAAGGCCGGCGAAAAATATCTCAGCCCTCAGTTTAAGAAAAAGCCGCGCGTCACAGAGGTGACATCTTTACTTTCTGTTCCAAATTTGATACTGTAGCACTAATCATACTTTCTTTGCCTCAAGCGTGCAAATATTCTTAAAGGTACGTTCAACCCGCCGAAGACGACAACGAATCCTCATTGGCTCGCAGAGGTCCAGATAATGCGCGGTATGAATCACCCATCAATAGTCAAGTTGAGCTCGTTTTCCGAATCACCGGATTACTATTTCCTTGTACTCGAACGTGAGTAGTTATGCTCCACCAATTCGGCAGTCTTGGTTCACGTATATTTTTAGTCATGGAGGGAGGGGAACTGTTCCACCAGATTGTTAAACTCACATACTTTAGCGAAAATCTTGCAAGGCACGTCATTCTTCAAGTTGCCCAGGGCATCCGACATCTGCATGAGGAACGCGGCGTGGTTCATCGGTGAGGCTATCCAGAAAACGATATCGTCCTTACCATTATTAACTTTTCCTGTTTGTACAGTGATATCAAGCCAGAGAATCTGCTCTTCGAACAAATACCCATAGTCCCCTCTAAGGTGATCATACGACGTCCGTACGATGAGGAAAAGGAAGATGAGGGCGAATTTATACCTGGAGTCGGTGGCGGTGGCATTGGGCGAGTCAAGATCGCTGACTTTGGCTTATCGAAAGTAGTGTGGAACGAGGAAACCATGACGCCATGCGGGACCGTTGGCTACACCGCTCCTGAAATCGTCAAGGATGAGCGTTATTCGAAAAGTGTCGACATGTGGGCACTTGGTTGCGTTCTCTATACACTCCTCTGCGGATTCCCTCCTTTTTATGATGAGAGCATCAATGTCCTAACCGAAAAGGTTGCTCGCGGATATTATACGTTCTTGAGCCCTTTCTGGGATCATATCAGTATTTCAGGTATCTTCAGAGTTTTCAGACATGCAATCTTCGATCTCATTGCATTTCTAGCGAAGGACCTCATACAGCATCTGCTTTGTGTGGATCCAGCTCAACGATATACCATAGACGAATTTCTGGCGCATCCTTGGTGTAACGCAGCACCGGTTCCGCCACCTCCGCCAAGCCCCAACACTTATGCCCGAACTCCACCTCTTGATTCACCTTTATTGACCGCCGCGCATGGTGGAATCGAATCGGCACGCTCCCCTGGATTAACAACCTTGAAGGAAGCCTTCGACATCACGTATGCGGTGCATCGAATGGAAGAAGAAGGGGCGCGTCGCCGCGCCTACAACGGACGAGGCGGTGCGGGAGCAAGAGGATTTTTGCATGGGCTCAACGAGGACGATGAAGACAATGATGCGGATGACGAAACCCTAGTCAATGAAGCTCGCCACCGACGAGGTCAAACTAATGGTGGGGCTCCAGCAAACACGAAGGTACTTGCAGCACGAAACGTGGATGTGCCTGGTGCTGTCGCAGTCGTGAATGTAATTCCGGAGAGGAATCTATGGGACGGACGAGCCGGACCCCGCGATCGCGGCCGCCGCGCAGGAGGCCCGAAGGGGTTCGAGTTGGACATAGACAACGCAACGCTACTCGGCCGTCGCAACAAGAGGACGGAAACAAGGGTCGCGAATCCATTAGTGCAGAATATCATCCCTCCAGGAAGCCCGATGCGTGCCGAGTAGTGCGCTCGCCACCCCGTCTCCTAGCCTTCATCCGACCCACCCTCCAGTGGCCATCATTTCGGGCTGGTTATTTGTCGGCTCTATTTATTTTGCTGCACCATCGAGCGGTTCATTCCAGCGTTCCCGTTTCTATGTGATTGTTGTCACACTGCTCGGACCATTCTGAAGCCCACCAGACGGGTTTCATGCCCCTCCGCGATGCACATCTTCCTCACTTGCATGCCGTACTCTTTTCCCTCAGGACAACATAACTGTGCGTAGTGTAATATGGCCAAGGACACACGATCTTGCAGCCAAGTTCCTATTGAACCCCACATGCTGTATTCTACCCTATCAATATCACTGTTGTGTGTTGTACCTAGACTACATATC
Organism: Boletus sensibilis; assembly: GCA_038092655.1. Taxonomy (NCBI): domain Eukaryota; kingdom Fungi; phylum Basidiomycota; class Agaricomycetes; order Boletales; family Boletaceae; genus Boletus; species Boletus sensibilis. The sequence continues at coordinate 24,820 of JBBPQU010000136.1, read as the reverse complement.
TCATGTATACATTGCGACGAGACGCGGTGCTAGATCACAGAAGGTTCTCCTTGCTCACGGTGCCGTCGTTCACCCATTTGATGCTCAAACCACTCTACATAAATACCACAGTAGAGATGAGTACAACCACCGTATCGAAACATGTAGCAAGCTCTTGAAAACGGACACATCCTCAGTCCTCTACAACAAGCACAGAAGCACCCCCGTCTTTTGTGACTCTACGACGTGTCTTCATCAATATATAACGCCTTCCGAACTGGTTCAACCTCGGGATTTGGCTCGAAGCGAGAGTCCGTTGAGTTCCTTGCGTGGCGGATACTTGCGGCCCGTCCGGAAATACACCAAAGCCAGATGGTGCAAGCACAATAGCCTCACCGGTCTGCACGATATTGCTGATTAAGCGTCAGAAAAGCCCCTGCGCATAGAATCTCACCTCAAGTCTGACCACGCGGTCAAATGCGTCTTCCGCGGAGATGTCGGCGGATACGTGCTTCGCTAGGTGCTCCCACCAAGACGGAGAGGAGAATCGATGCAAGATGGCAACAGTACAGAGATCCAGGAGGACCGGGGGAACGACGGTTGGCTCTAGGGATGAATGTTAAGAAGTGGCGACTTGAATTGGAAATGAAACGCTCGCCTTGTGTGCTGATTATCAAGCGCATAGCTAGATGTCGTTGCTCTCGCGCCAGCGTCAACAAGCATTTTGTGAGTCCTGATACAGTTTTGTGTGAAGACAGATACTAGAGACGGGGAGGGTTCATGAACCACACGTAAGGATCTTTCATGACTGCTTACTTTGTGAGCTTCGTCCACTACAAGCACCTTCCCAGTTCCCACTTCTGCCCTAACAAACAGGCGAGTAATGATCTCGAATAATCCACATGCCGACGCGGGATCGATGAAAGGATCGGAAAGGTCAACGATGGTTAGTTGTCCAGCTACAAATCGATCGGTTCGTGGACTGGAGCGGGCGCGGGTATCCAGAAAAGACGTTAGTAAGGCCATACGTTGTTCCAGGCCAGTTAGCTGAGCTGGGTTGAAGGACTCTTTCTTGTCCTGGAGGCGTTTCATGAATTCATCATAGCGGAAATCTTCCCCGAGATCTCGAAGAATCGACTGGAACTTGTCAGTCTCAACAGAAAATGGAACAAAAGCTTCACTTACGAGGACGCCTTGAATGTAGAGCGGGGCAGACTCAGATGACCCGACTGCCATCATCGACAAGAATGCCTGAGCATCAAGCTCATCCTTCTTAAGGAGAAGCGGTTCAACCGTTACCCGCTCCCCAAGAGGAGCGTAAACAGCTGTCATCGTCTTGAGCGACGACCGTGAAACATATACTTTGACCCGAGGGGTCTGTACTGTGGGTATGTTAGACAAAGCTATCCAAGCAGCTTCGCTTGGCCGGGCGCTGGGCCCTCCTTCACCGAAGTGAAGAACGAGGCCCGAAAGAGGCTTCTGCAAAAACCCAAGAGGACGCAAGTTCGGAATAAACATGCTCTCCAACAAAATCGAAACGGTGTGAGACTTTCCGGAGCCTTGCACACCACAGACGACTGCGGAGAATGGAGCATTCTATGATCCGGGATAGAAATTAAGTTTATTGAAGACGAATGGATATTGTTCTCACCGTGTTGATATACAGGCGTGGGTCTGTGGGCGAGTATGCTTGAGATTTGTTGCTACATGAAATATAATATATCAGGCAAGAATTTGGAACCATGTACTGACATACAATATATGCAATGCGCGTCCCAGGACGCCATACTGCGTCATGGTATCATGGTATCCCGCAGCAACGTAGGCGTCACGGGTAACTATAGGGGCAGTTCGGAGCTCGTGGTCTTTGCTTCGACCCTGTGCGTCGTTTGCGCTGTCATGAAGAAGCGCGAGCTCCTCCTGAAATGTGTGTGTTAAAGAGATGTATTCAACATAAACGTTTCCAACACGCACGTAAACAGGTCCAGAGTCTGGTGGAGGTATAGATGATGCAGTGCCGTTCACGCCATTTTGTGAGTTCTAGAATTAATATGACCGATGCGAAAACGCATTGTCCAAACCTGTCAGCCAGCGGGATCGTGGTCGACAACAAAGGGACGCACGTATGACACAGGATGCTGCGCAGTGATTTTGGGAATAGCCATGTCTATGGTTGTCGATGAATTCGTGGTGGAGGTAGAGACCGACGGCTGGAGCAACTCAGTAATATAAAAAGGTAAGGAGAAAGAGAATCCACCATTGCCGCCTCGGCAGGAGAAGGAGACAAATATTTGATGGATCCAGGACTCAGATCCCCGTTGTGGCTGCCACTTGCAGATATCGAAGACGAGGTGTTCCCATTCTGCAATTGTGTGAGAGGTGCATGGTTGATCGTGTCGATGTGCGAATACCTGAGAAAGGCGCAAATTAGGCGCGTGTTGAGGATCCAACACAGAACGGGTGGTAGTTTGGGATAACGGGCGAGTAGTGGATGTCACTTTGGACTTGCCCATTTTGTGTGTCTTCTGTCCTGAACTCGCCGAGGGATGTGTAATCTCCTTGCTCACCGCTCCGTTCATTGGCTCGGATGGAGAATGATGCAAGCGGACAGATTACGACCTGGAAGTTAAAGAGAAGACCACAACAGGCGTGCAGAGCTGGGATAGAGGTCTCTTTATACCTGTCCAACACGATGCATGGAGCGCTTATAGGAGCTTAGTGAGGCGTGTAAGACTCATGCAAGCGTTGATAGAAGAGCTGTGAAAACGCGACGTCCGCGCTGGTGTCCTATCGTGGAGAAACGATAAGATCTTTCTTCTCGGCACGAATCGTTCGGTTTATGCTCGTCGAATCCAGTGACTACACATGATGATTGGCGTTCATTACGTGCAGTGATTACAGTAGCTTGGTCCTTGGAGTACAAGTTGTCGCGGACTCGAAATCACTTGGACCAAACCGACTCAATGCCAGCTTTGTTCGACGTTCCTGGCTGGTCCGTACCATCCGCCCCAGTCTCTACCCAGCCCCACTCGAAGAAACGCAAGCGCGCTGCCAGTTCGGAAGAGCAGGATCTACTCCGTTCTGCCCAAGCCAACCTTGACAAACTGATAGGTTCTCTCGGAGGCAACGCTGCCTTCAGTGACGACGCAGGCGATGCATCATCGAAGAAAAAAAGAAAGAGAAAGCTCAACAAGTCTACATCCCAGCCTTCTCACTGTGATCAGCGTGGAGAGAACATCCATTCCCCAGGAAAGCCGCGTAGCCGGGAAAAAGCTCCAGTTCCATCCGTAGACCCACCCACCACTTCCAATAAAGCCGCTTTGCCAAGAAAGAAAGCAAAGCAGAAAAACGCGAAGCCTGTGGTTCAGCCCACGAACATATCTGAACATTCTGCCGCTGTTCAAGACACGGGCAGTCTAACCCCACTTCAGCGAAGTTTTAAAAAAAGTTTGGATGGGGCTCGCTTCAGGTTTGTCCTTACCTCCGTGGAGATCCGCTGGGTTGACCTGTGCGATGACCTAGACTGCTAAATGAAACTTTGTATAAGTCAAGTAGTCTTGAAACAGTCAAGATGATGAAGGAAGATTCCAAAGTTTTTGAAGACGTTAGTGCGAACGATTACGACCTTGGCGCGAGCTCACTCAGATGCAGTACCATGTTGGCTTCAGACGTCAAGTGCAATCTTGGCCATCAAATCCAGTTTCATATTACATTTCGGAATTATCATCATATCCTACCAAGACAGTGATTGCAGACTTGGGATGTGGGGATGCAACACTTGCCCGGGCTCTCCTCGCGAAGAACCTCGTCGTCTTATCATTCGATCTAGTCTCTGATGGGGCTTATGTCATTGAGGCGGACATCTGTTCTCAAGTGCCGTTGCCAGGTTCTGAGCCACAGTCCGCAAAGTCCATCCAGGGCGAGGCCCAGATCGTTGATGTCGTGGTTTGTGCGCTCAGCCTCATGAGTACCAACTGGCCCAAATGCATAAGTGAGGCTTGGAGAATCCTTCGACCGGGGTGCGCAGCGTATCATGACATTGCTAAATTGGGACACTTACAGAGCCGATAGGGGTGAGTTGATGATCGCCGAGGTTGCGAGCCGCTTTACGAGTGTGGACGACTTCATCTCGTTGATCAGCTCCATTGGCTTCAAGCTTCAGAAGAAGGTAGTTGTTGTCCATGCCGTCGGTTGCCAATGGGTGACACAATTCACAGGACGATCGAAACAGCCACTTTACGCTGTTTCAGTTCAAAAAGGTAGCGAGACCAGTGATTTCAGAGCAGGAGTGGGCTGCGCTTATGTCTCGTGGTTGCGTTTTGAAGTCCTGCGAGTATAAAAGACGATGAGCGAGATGTTGATGAGACCCAAGGTGGCGGGAATATTTCCTAATATGGGAGTGCACGTTGTATCATGCAGAGTGACTTTTACCATGGTTGTCTTGTCTTATCGTGATGCCAGGAAAACGACATATTTTATCACACCCTATCGTCAATGCACGGTTGTCGCAACTCCGATTGGCGACGACCAGTCCCAAAGATTTCCGTGAGGTGGGTTGTACCACAGCAAAGGACAGCACCAGCTGAGTGGCGCGCAGGGTATCCACGACATCAGCTTTATTTTAGGAGTTGAGGCCTCAAGAGATCTTGAGGAAGAGCCATTGCATGGGGTGAGCGCAATTCCGACCACCGTACCGTCCCTGACGTACACCATGCTGATGGCCACCGATAGCACACTCCCGTTGGACCGTTCACGGGGACTCTTATCAAACCGCGGATTGGCCTGACACCGATTCTCAGGGCTGGTTTGGGTATGGCGGATGCGCTTCTGAAGCTTTTCCCGTACGTGAACCCACAAGATGCCTACGCCGTGAAATAGGTCTCACACCCACTCTCGGGATCTATTTACGGATGCGCAGTGCAGCGCCAGTTTACCACCTTGGCCTATTCCGAGAGAGGGTTAGCTTGCAGCCAGTTGAATGTGCGTATCACGCTACTGAAGAGCTGCGTCAATGCTGAGGCTGGATTGGCAGACTACTCCAAGTTACCATCTGTCCCGCCAGTTGATGCAGTCTTTCTCTTGGACCCGCTCGTTGCTACGGGCGGGACTGCATGTGCTGCCTTGACCATGTTGCTTGACTGGGGAATTCCTTGTGAGTAGCACTCGTTCCGGCATCCGCACCGGAAGTCACGCGACACAGTGAGCAAGATAAAGCTACTCGTCGTGCTCGGGTCAGAGCCCGGCCTTAAGCATATCGAGGCCAGCTATCCAGATCTCGAGGTGAACATCCAATTCATCCGTCGTTCTTGACTAGTCGACTGAGGCGCTTACGCCAGATCTGGGTTGCTGCTGTGGACCCGAACCTGACTCACGATGGACTGATCTCACCTGGACTCGGAGACACTGTGAGTGGCACGCAATGCTGATCCGATCCTCGTTGATGTTGTCAACACAGGGTGACCGGTTGTTCAACACAGTACGGGAGTAGAGCGGGTGTGGAGCAATTCGGCTATTTCATTGCGGGGATGATAACAGAAGTCATGAACTTGACGACACCTGGAGTTGAATGACACAGTGTCGCATTGTACAATGTAGACAATAAATCAATTCCCTGACCGAGTCGGATGTCGATGGCTTCTGACTTCAACTTTGCTTTGGGGACTGATGTTCTCGCGGACGAGAACGTGCGTAGTGAATCACAGGGGTAGTCGCACTCTCGTTTAGAGTGCACACTGTTCCAAGAGGTTATCTGAGGCTGGGAGGTGGATGGGTCCTACTCAATGTACAGGAACTCGGCGGTAAAGTGAAACCAAAGGGCAGGGGATGAGATGAAACATATGGCGTAACAGCTGCACATATATTCACACCACGTTCCGTATGCTGCGCGCCTTGGTGAATGTTGCGCGCACCGCGTTCCATGTGCCCCCCTTGGTGTGCTCCCCGCATTTCATGTTGTGTACACCACATTCTAGCCTCCCCAAACCAGACCTAAACTTCGAGATCAGAAGACAGTCGTTCTGACCATACGAAGACCACATTCAGTCACCTTTCTATCATTGTCGGAGTCAGACTCAGCTATTACTGGGTATTGTAGTGCGAGATGTGGGACTGGGACTGGTGAAATTGGCCGACTACGCTACGATAAGTAGCTTAGGTATAAACAAGAGTACTCACCGTGATCGCGATAGGCAGACAGGTCTTGCGATCTCCAACACGGACGGAGCGGGTCCGTCATTGTCTTCAAGTTTGAGGCAGTCGAGTGGGGCAGGTGAGGCTGGAAGCGGTTGAGGGAGTCTTCTGCAGGGTAGAGCGAAGCGCATTGTGACCCTGAAATGTGTCGTAACTGACGTTCTCGTAACTCTCTTGGCAATGGTAAGCGGTCGATCTGTACGAGTACTTCCTGTGACATCCTGCGGCCCGAAAACGCACTCACGACTCATCGTAGGTTTGCCCACCTACGCAGGTACCAAAGCAAACGAGTCCGTCCCTGTCGCGCCTTTCCCACCGTTGATCAGTCTCTGGTCTCGATCCGCTGATATACATTGTTCCGTGCGTGTCCTTTTTCCTTCTTTCGAGTCTTTTTTCGCACGATCCCTGGGACGTCATTGGATGACGAATTCAAATAATAATACATCGTCCCGATCTCATCATATCGGATTATATCGGATAGATGGTGGCTGAATGCATCATTTTTTTGGAGAGCGTCACAGACAGACAAAAACGGGGAGATTCGGGACTGTAAGCCTAAACTCTGATCCCTACCCTCAGGCTGTCCGCGCGCGCCGTGGCCCGTTGACACACCAACTGCCCTGGTGTGCTCGTGACCCCCCTCGTCGAAATCACCTGTCGGGGTGCGATGGAATGGAAGGGACGCGTATACTCTGTGGTGGCCATTGCTCCAGTCAGGTTAGGTCCGTTCTACTGCGTGTGGCGACCCAAGACTTTGTGGGGAAGGACGATATCGAGACAACAACAAAGCTCAACAGCCCAGGTTCCCAGCGAGAGAGTGGGAGAAGACAGACTCGTTGACTCCTGCGTTCCTCCACCTTTCTCTGTGACTTGTCCAGCAACGTTTTCTCTCCCCCCACGAGTTCACACCCTTGAGCGACCCCGACCCTCGCCCTCAGTGATGTATTTTACAGTTTTCCAGAAGATGGTCCTCAGGATCCACCTTTTACTAATGTGGGCCATCGCCACTCTTGATAGACAACCAGCTACGTCAGGGATATCTCACACTTCCCTCTCCCTCCGAACAAGCATCAAACGTCACGGAATCCAGCGTTATTGGCGAGCGATGGCTTGAACAAAGTGATACCGACGCTAGTGATGAACGACTCGATCCGATATAATAACTCCACGCGAGCATTGAGTTAAGATTCGGTGTCGCAGTTCGACAATATTGTTCTCTCGAATCCCACTTCAAGGCACGCCTGGCTTTAGCAACACACTTGAGTGTTTCGATACCACACGATAACCCATAACCTGAAGTGCGGCCTACCAACCTCTCGTCGTCGCTCATGCACCATTATTTATTCACGGCCATATAAGCTAGTGTAGTATGTAACATGCTTTTGTAGACTACGTTCGCGCTCGTTTTGTCTTCGTTTGAGTCGGAGAGCATGATCTGTATATCTTCTTTTTGACGTACCCTGGACAGTGCCATGTACAGATCCTTACTAGATCAACTTGAAGGACAGTACGGGCAAGAGTGAGGCCTTGACAACCATTGAAAGCTCAGCTGCACATTTATTCACACCGCGTTTGGATATTGTATACACCATGTTATCGTTTTGCCCACATACTAGTCAAAGGTTCCTGATACCTCGGTGGGGTCGCTCAAGGATGTGAACTCGTGGGGGGAGAGAAAACGTTGCTGGACAAGTCACAGAGAAGGGTGGAGGAACGCACGAAGGAGTCAACGAGTCTGTCTTCTCCCACTCTCTCGCTGGGAACATGGGCTGTTGAGCTTTTGTTGTTGTCTCGATATCGCCCTTCCCCACAAAGTCTTGGGTCGTGACACGCAGTGAAACGACCTAACCTGACTGACGCAATGGCCACCACAGAGTATACGTACGTCCCTTCCATTCCATGGCGCCCCGACAGGTGATTTCGACGAGGGGGGTCACGAGCGCACCAGGGCAGTTGGTGCCAGTGTGTCAACGGGCCACGGCGCGCGCGGACAGCCTGAGGGTAGGATTAGAGTTTAGGCTTACAGTCCCGAATCTCCCCGTTTTTGTCTGTCTGTGACGCTCTCCAAAAAATGATGCATTCAGCCACCATCTATCCAATATAATCCGATATGATGAGATGGGACGGTGGATCATTATTTGTATTCGTCATCCAATGAGACATCCCAGGGATCATGCGAAAAAAGGCTCGAAAGAAGGAAAAAGGACACGCACGGAATAATGTATATCAGTGGATCGAGACCAGAGACTGATCAACGGTGGGAAAGGCGCGACAGGGACGGACTATTTGCCTTGGCACCTGCGGGTCACAAGCAGCCCACGATGAGTCGTGAGTGCGTTATCGGGGCATCACGGCCGCGGGATGTCACTCGTACAGATCGACCGCTTAGCAAGAGAGTTACGACACGTCCTTCGCTCTATGTATTAATATCCTACATACTATAAATGTGTAGCTTAGACGCGGTGCACGCAACATACACCGAGGCGTGCGGCACGTGGAACGCGGTGTGAATTCAGAATAAATGTGCAGCTGTTATGCCATAGAAACAAGGGGTCACCGCTCCGGCCGTTACGACATGACTGGCGAAACCAGTCACCGGGTGTACAGCGTACTGTAAGCTGGTCTACTTCCGTTCCGTTGACACGTGACCCGGTATTGCACGACATGGCACAATCGAGTCCCACACACTCCGGGCCACCTTCAAAATGGCTCGGAAAATTCAGGCGCTGTATCAAAGGCGAGTCCTTCCCCATCACTCCATATGGCCTCAGGCTCGACCACGCCAACGTCTCCATCCCCTACCCTCGTCGGAGGAAGCGACGATCTCAAATCCTTCCTTCTCCCCGGAGGTTCCTCCGGAGTCAGCTCTGCTTCAGACCTCATCGAGTTCCTCGCTTCCCGCGCTGCGGTCAGCTCTGCTGTCTATGTATACGACGTCGCCGAACAGATCGGCTTCGGAACCCTCACAAAGTCATGGGCCGCGTCTCTTGACCACTCTGCCCCTGTAATCCCCCTCCAGACCAGGGCGGGCGCTGGCCTCGGTCTCGTCGGGCGGCTGTCCGAGGGTACCAGCAAGGATGCTATCACTGGCTCCATCCTCACCGCCTACACTACTCCGGTTGGCCTGGCTGCGATGACAGCCTCCCTAACCTATCTGCCCCCCGCTTCTTCTTGCAGCAGGTTGATCGTGCAGGTTCCTGCGGTCACTCCCGTGGGAGATACATTCGCGCTTTCCCCCACTCTTGCCTCGCTTTCCACGTCGTTCAGTATCTTTCCAGAGTCCCTGGCGATCATACTGTCCGCGACCCCGCAAGAATCAACCGACCTCGCACTGCTTGCATACAAGCTCAAGAATTGGCATGTAGCACACATCTTCGATCACCACAGCGCCGCTCGCGAAGTCGGTCACAATCTTGTTTCGAACTATGTAAAGGATGTTTCCGACTTGCCCATATCGGAAGCTGTCCGCATGGCTGGCTACGCGCCTTTTGAATTCGCCGGCGACAGGAGTGCGCGCACTGTCTTCGTTCTTTTGAACGGGCAGCTCGCTCTTCTTGCTAAAGCGTTGGTATCCAGGACTGTGGGGATAGCAGTCGTGATCGTGCGAGTCCTCCGTCCATGGAGCGCCGATGAACTCCAGAAAGTCATTCCTTCCACTGCGGAAGAAATCTATGTCTTCGACGACGTACCCCATGAAACCGCCCGAGGTCCCCTTTTCGCCGACGTATTTGAATCTTTATATGACCCCACTCGTCCCGGGCCAATGATCCGCGCTCAGCGCGTTACTCCAGACAAAGGGATGGAATTTATTTCTGACCCGACTCAGTTCTACTCCCACTTGGCGTCATTTTTTGACCACTCTTCCGCCGATCTTAGTCTGGAAAATACGTCGACGAAACTTGTGTTCCTCAGTACCCCATCGAACCATATCACTTTCTTCCATCAGCTCATCGCCGATACGTTCTCCCGTGGAATTTCTATGCGTCGACTTACCGACCACGACGTTTTCAGTAAAGCAGGTGGGATTACCACAGATCGCATCATCCTCTCCCCGAAGAAGGATGATGAAATTTTCCTGCCCATCTCTCTAGAACTGCCATTGAACGGCAACGGCTTGACGGATTTTATGTGTATCATCGAGCCCCACCTGCTCCAGTCCCATTCTGTCCTGGACTGCGCCAAACTGAGGTCGGCCGTCCTCGTCGTCACATCTTGGTCGAGCGCTGAGTTGCTGGAAATCCTTCCCGCTCAAGTATTGGCATTGGTCCTGCGACGAAAGATAAGGCTGTATACTGTTGATGCAAAGCTGATAGCATCAGAGCTATGCAGAGATACCGCGACCAGGGAGATTGCTGAAGGCTTGATAATCTATCTCGCGTTCTTGAGGTTATACCTCGGGAAGGTGTCCAACCAAGCTGTTGTTCACAAATTAGCTCAGGGGCTAGTTCCCGACGGCTTACGTGATGATGTTTTCTCCGAAATCAATGCGCGTACCTGGGAATCGCTCCTTCAAGTCGAGTTACCTGTAGATCATGAAGTCCCCTCCCAGCTATTGGACACACCCGCAAATACCCTTCCCACACTCAGGCGCCTCGAGTTCAATACCATTGCAGTTGATACCGGTTCCGGGCAAACCGTCTACAACGGTTCAAAGGTAACCTCCTGGCATGAGGCTGCCAAGCACCTTCTGTTCCCCTCGATTTTCACTCCCCTTCTTCCTACCCCGCCGGAAACCGAAGACTTTCCACAACTTCCATCCCTCCACCCTGAACTCGCAGAACGCACTTATCTGGTCACGTGTACCGTCAACCGCCGTCTCACTCCACTCGATTACGACCGTAACGTGTTCCACCTCGAGTTCGACTCCGAAGGCACAGGTCTCAAGTACGCCATTGGAGAAGCGCTTGGGGTACACGGCTGGAACGATGCAGAAGAAGTGTTGGACTTCTGTGCATGGTATGGCGTTGATCCCGATCGGGTGGTCACCATCCCTGTCCATGGCGGAGAGAAGATGCACAGCCGTACCGTATTCCAGGCTCTTCAACAGCAGATCGACCTTTTTGGAGAACCACCCAAGTCATTCTATGCCGACCTCGCACCATATGCTACCGAGCCCGTGGAGAAATTTGCCTTGCAATTTATCGGTTCCCCAGAAGGCTCGTCGACGTTCAAGAAGCTTAACGAAAAGGACACAGTCACTTTCGCGCAGGTTATTCAGCAATATCGCAGTGCCAAACCGGGCATTGAGATGCTCTGCGAGATGATTGGTGACATCAAACCTAGGCACTACAGTATAGCAAGTGCGCAGAGTGTTGTCGGAAATCGCGTCGACCTGTTGGTCGTCACAGTTGAATGGGCAGCCCCGAATGGTGAACATCTTGTTACTTTATCATTGAAAAGCACTGAATAGATGGTTAGGGAATCGTCGTTATGGTCAATGTACTAGATATCTTGCCGACCTCAAGATCGGGCAAAAAGTGACGGTCTCCCTCAAGCCCAGTGTCATGAAGGTGCGAACACTTTAACATCCCCCCCTTTTCCACTCCTGATGCACGCAATAGTTACCTCCAGATGACAACCAGCCTATCATCATGGCTGGTCTCGGTACTGGTGCTGCACCGTTCCGTGCTTTCCTCCAACACCGCGCATGGCTCTCTCAGCAAGGCGTCAAAGTCGGCCCAACATATTATTATTTCGGCTCTCGTCACCAACACCAGGAATTCCTTTATGGCGAGGAGATAGAGGCCTATATCCTCGACAACATCATCACGAAGGCCGGTCTGGCATTTTCTCGTGATGGCCCCAAGAAGGTCTATATCCAACACAAGATGTTGGAGGACGCTGGATCACTGGCGGATATGCTGAAGAATGAGGCTGGCGTGTTCTATCTGTGTGGGCCCACTTGGCCCGTGCCAGACGTCTATGAGGCCTTGGTGGGTGCATTGGTGAAGAACGAGAACATGACGAGAGAATTGGCGGGCGAGTTTCTTGAGTCCTTGAAAGAAGAGGAACGCTATGTGCTCGAGGTAACGTCACCGGTGTTTGCTTGTGACGATTTACTTACTTACATCTGCTCGATAGGTTTATTGAACCATATCACCGACGTTTGGGAACTTGCTCCGAAATATCGGTGAATGTAGATACCATGTATAACTCAATGTGGAATTGTCGATGGGATTATATATGTTCTTACTGCGTCGTTCATCGTCTGAATCTGTCTGTTGCTTTGTTGAGTCCTGCAATGACACTGCGCCATTTGGTAGACAACGGCTTCAAAAAGCTGGGCATCTTATCGGAAATCATAAAAGCTGAAAATTTGGCTTAGGTTTCAGGTCGATTGAATTCATCTGCTATGTTTTCGATGTCTCTCAGACCAAGAATCGGAAGAAATCGTTTATCAGTTTCCTTTACTCAGCCGCCGCGAGGCTAGTACTATCATGAGTGAAGATGCTGCTTTCAAGTAATTGCATGTTAGTCTCTTGCTTGTACATCCGTACACTTCGACGTCTATGCTCCACCAATTCCGCAACATTGGCAACAAGATCAGTAGTTTTATGCATGCATGCAAAAAAATTGAGATGACGAGCAAAGTACTACTAATAGAATGGATCATAGTCCCCGCGATATACTAGCCACCCCCACCACCCGACCAATGAGAAGATAACAACACCCGCAAGACCAACGATAGCTCCCATTGCAATCTTCCCGGCTTGACTGAGTTGTGGGCCACCGCAGCCCTGTTGGTATGCTGCGTCACACGGCATACCCTGCGGCCGTTTGGACTGATAGGTACCAGCTTGCAAAGATGTATAATATGGATCCGAAGTATCGTTGAGGACGTGCATAGCAGCAAGGGTCAACATAGGGGCGTTATAATCCAGGGCAGGCTGGAAAGTAGATGAGCGTTGACACTGTCACCAGTCTCTATCAACGAACCTCGGCCTCCGGCCAGTCACCGCGGAGGTCGAAGTAACGGTCGAACTTGTCTGGTCCACCGACAACAGCGCCATATAATACATAAGCTTCTTGAAGAGGATCATTGTTGATATCACTAATATTATTGCCACCGCTTGCCATCGCCGAATGCGGGTTCTGCGGTGAATTGGGGTTGACACCAACAATGTACGGAGCTGCGAATGGCACGAATATATCAGGGATAGACTACCTGGCCTGAACACAACACCTACCAGACATGGGGTTGTCGCCCAGAGCATACTTGACCTGGCTCTTCGCAAAGTTCTAGGTTCCACAATTAATCACAGAGAAACAGAAGGGCGACGAGGATTTACATAGTAGTCTTGCTTCTTCGTCTGTGTCGAGGCAAGCGCGACGTATCGATTCAGAAGCATGGCCGCGTTGAGTGCAGGGTTAATGCTTGCATCATCGGAGTCTCCTGGGTAGTATAGAAGACCACCTGTCGACTGATGGGATGCCAGCCCAAGCATAGATAAAGACACCATACCGGTAGTGGTATACCCATCTCCACCTCCGTATACAACTCCATCGAAATACGTCTCAGCCTGGTCCTGCCAAGTGGAGATATTGCCGAAAGTAGGATTTGCTTGCGCAATCTGTGCGAATAATACAGGAATTCCGGGGGTTTTTGTATCCCAGTTGAAAACACCTTTGTAGCCAGAGAGATTGTATTGTGAGTAGTAATATTGTGCCTCTTCATATAGTGAAGAGGAGTTTGTCGCCCAAGAAAGGAATAAGGCTGCTATGGCAAGTTCGTCGCCAAATCCTGAGGACGGATACGCATCGCCCACTTCGGGGACAGAATTTTGATACTCAGTCTTGCTAGCACTCGTAGCGAAAGTATATAGTGCTTGTGCGTGCTGTAAAAGCAACGATGCATACGTAGAATTTTGAATTGTTGCTGGTCCTGAGTAGGAATTCGAGAAGACACGGTTCTGGTAGAGATTAGAACAAGCTGCAAAAGCTGCTGCCGCACCAGCGGCAGCATCGGTTCCGGGGCTACCGAAAGTGAGGAGGGACGGGGAGCCAAATCTCGACATAAGACTTTACCTAGTGGCATTGATTTGATACGATGTTCGTGGACCAGGTATGCTCTGGTCGCCTCCCCAATAGCTGTTGTCTACATTAGCTAGATATTTCGATGAACGGATAGTGAAAATAAGGCAAGGAGAGATACAATACCGTCGGAGATCTGAACGAAAAGAGTGTTGTTTGATGGATGTGCCTTTGAATGTATTAATTGGGGTCTTCAAGAAACATAAGGATAGGATAGCTGGCTCACTTTCATGAGCCAATCTAGGCCCCATCGTAACATGGCATCGAGGTATGGCGTTTGGTTTGCTAGGTCATAGCCTACGCCAAGCACTTTGCAGTCGAGGCAACAATCGCAGAGACTCGAGTCTTACCCTTGCCAAAATCTGTTGCTCCCCAACATACCGACATGAGTGTGAAAGACTAGCCAAAGATGAATAAAGGGATCAACGCGTGGCGGAAAGACGCTAACCAACGGGAATGTACATTTGATGTAATCTGTGAAATGAATCAAGAGATGGTGCCTCTCGTCTGAGTCAGACGTACCTCCTGCATCATAATACCCGCCTGTCAAGTCGAGGTGGACGTCTTGGCCATCAGAGAGGGCACTGTCGTTTCGCCACTTGACGCGGTTGCTCGAGGAGAGTTTACCACTACGCTGTGCTTCGTAAAAGTAGAGAAGATCACCAAGCAGCGATGACCACTGGGGGTTTGGGATGACACCACCGGGAGAGGAGACTGCTCCGGCTGAAGCATTTGGGGGCATGAAAGGAGGTTCCGGGAAAGGCAACTGGGCAAATACATGCCCAGCGAGAAGGAGAAGGGGAGAAAGTGACCACTGCATGGTAACTTTACAGGAGGTTCCTACGTACCAATAACGTCGAGATTGAATGTTCTGAATCGATTTCACCTTTCAACACGTGATCACGTGGTCAGATCGTGCACGTGCCAATGATGTCATCCAATATCGGGTTCCGTTCTGGGAAAGCGGCCCGAGAGGTCTATATAAACCCGACGATTGCGCGGGATTGCGGTTATAAAGACCCTCTCGATCGAGCTTGCAGTATCAGCTATATCAGTTGTCCATCGATGGCGCCAATTAAAACTTGTGTCCTGGGTGTCGGCCTCGCAGGATTAACCTTTCATATCCCCTTTGTCCTTGCTCTTCCCGAACTATTCACTCTTCACGCTGTGTTGGAACGTAACCCGCAATCCCCTGGAGGTAAAGTTAAGGAACGTTTCGGCGTCGAAACCAAGATATACAAGACAATCGAAGATGTGGTTGGTGACAAAGAAATCGAGCTTGTGATCGTTGGCACCCCCAACGACACTCACTATTCCCTAGCAAAGGCTGCCCTGGGAGCTGGCAAGCATGGTATATATATATCTTCGTGCCTGTTCCCAAAGTCCCCTAACACCGCAACAGTTCTTGTTGACAAACCCGTCACTGAGACCGTAGCCCAAGCCAGGGAGCTCGATGCGATCGCAAAATCAAAGGGACTTGTCCTGTATGGATATCAGAACAGGCGGTGGGATTCCGACCACATTGCTCTCAAACAACTCTTAGCACTTCCCCCTTCGTCTCCACAATATCTTGGAAATCTGCTAGAATTTGAATCCCAGTAAGTGCTATGTAGAGTGCCGGAGCCCAGGTCACTGACCGATGAATTTCAGCTATGATCGATACCGCCCGGGAATCAGGGCATCCTGGAAGGACGGCGCCAGTGCTGTTTATGACCTTGGATCGCACCTCTTGGATCAACCTTTAAAGCTCTTCGGCCGACCAGCCAAGATCACTGCATTCATCCAGAACATACGCGGTGTTACTAAACCCGAAGTCGACGATATTGTGCGCATAATCTTGGTACTCTTTCCTGGGAAAAGTGGGTAACGCAACTACAGTTCACGATTTACTTGCACTACAACGTCGGGAGTCCCTTCCCCAACCCGTTCACTGTGCTGCTTCGTTCTCACATTCTATCCGCGAAGGCCCCGCAGCTACGCTACGTGGTTCGTGGCACCAAAGGGGCGTTTACAAAGTATGGCCTGGATACGCAAGAGGATCAACTCAAGGCTATGCCCACCGTGAGTAGCATTTTTGCACCCGGATATGGCCAGGAACCCCAGGAAATCTATGGCACTGTCGAAAACATTGCGCCGGACAACACGACCATTACCAAATCCATGTAAGAGGACGTTTTCTCACTGCAGTGTACTGGAATTGATCTGTATCTAAGCTGGCCTTCGGAAGCCCCAGGGCAATATGTTGGACTATTTCGAAACTTGGCGGGAGCTATCCGAGACAACGAGGAATTGGAGGTCAAATGGGCAGAGACTACACAGGTCATAGAGATGATTGAGCTAGCATACAAGAGCTCCACAGAAGGTCGTACATTGGAAGTTCCTGCGCTGTAGAGTTGAATGACATAGGGGTTGACTTGTTATCATGCACGTGATCTCCACGTATACAGGACTGCGCTTGTTCATTGTCATCGACGGTCAGCACCATGTCCATTCCTACTGTGGTCATCCACGTCGAGTTGCCCGCGTATTCAAACTCTTTCAACATCCAAGTACCAGAAAGTGCGACCGTACTAGACGTTAAACAAGCGATATCTTCTGTGTGCATTGGTCATCCTCGGCCAGAGGGTCAGCGCGTGATATGGAGAGGTCGGTACTTGGATGATCAGGAGAGGATAAGCGAGCTATGGCCGGTAAGAAGAGCATAGGACTTTGGCCCCGTCAGAGTTCTCACCCCCGCTGTCCGTTTAGTGCCAAGACGACCAACGTACCGTCCATCTGTCTGTGCGACCGTCGGCTTGGATGAGTGATCCACCAAGCGCCGATGCTACCCCGTCGCATTCCTTGCGCGTCGCGGCTTATCCAGCCAAAGAGAGTTCTCCTATGGGGTCACAACAAAACTCCACCCCCCCTTCCGCCTCAGACCCGAATGACAGTTTCGCATTCATTCGTTTCAAGCACTCGCAGGCACTCTGTTGGCTTTCCAACTCCAAGTTGGTTGCTCCCAGTCCACCAGAAGACTTGGATATCAAGCGGTGTGCGGCGAAGCTTGCCCTCGAGCGGTTGAGATATACTTGGCCAGATATTTTGGACGCCACCTCTCCGTTGGCGAGTCCCACCTCCGCCGATACCCTCAACTACGAGATTATCACCATCGAGTGCGAGCATTCCATTGTGATAGGTCTCATTATCCTAATTATGCTTACAGCGGCAAAGCATATCTCTCCCTTATAACCCCAAGGGGTACACCCTCTCCCTTGCAGGTGCATGCTCTCAATGTTCTCACGTATACCTTCTCTATCCTCTCTTTGCCACCATCACGACCACCACCCACGCCTACTTCGGTCCCAAATATGCCGTCCGTTCCTCCGCATGTGAACGACCTCCTCCGAGAGCTTGGTCTTCCGCCTCTTCGAGCAGTACCAAATGCCAATATCAATGCCACCGTTCAGCCGGACGTTGCAGGAGCACCTCCGATCCCAGAGCATGCCGAAGGAAATGTCATGAGAGATATACCCATGCGCGCCCTCCTCGCTCCATTGTTAATGGTCGTTTTTCGAACGGTGCTCCTCCTTTATTTCTTTTCCCCCACCCGCAAGCCCATACTTGGATTGTGCCTTGTCGCATGGATCATCTACGAGATGTGGACTCATGTTCGCATCGTTATTCTGCGACCATTAGATAGGGCTGGCGGCAACGAGGCGGGGCTCGGAGTGAACGGTGCGCAGGCTGGAAGAGCCGCTGATGCTGCTCCTGCTGTTGCTCCCGTAGCCCAAGGCAACGACCGTGTTGGAGACCGCAATCCTCTGCGCCCAGGAGGTCGCACTCCGAATACCGGGCCAACCCGCGACGCTCAGCAAGTACAAGGACCTCCGATACCGAGGCCATCAAATGGGATCATGGATAGCCTCGCCCTTGCGAACGTCCATTACGAGAACAAACTACTTTGGCCCCTGCAACAGCCCACAACAACTCCTGAACCACCAAGTTTCCTTCACAAAGTGATGTCCTTCTTTTCTCTGCTTGTGGTTACCCTGCACCCAGAGGTGTATAATCGGAGAAGGATTGCCCTTCGTCAGCGGGAAGGTCGGTTGCGTACGGAGATGAACTCTATAGAGCAGGACGTGGAAGCGAGAAACAGTGAGCAGGCGCCGAGCGAGGAAGAGCAAAGGAAGGATGCGTTTAGACAACAGCTGCAGACCCAACACGCTCAACGGGTGGTATGGGTTAAGCGGTATGTTGAACGTGTCAGGCAGGATGATTGGATAGAGGAGTAGATGAGTATTTAACGCCTTCATTTGTGCATCCCTCAGGATTTTATTTAATGTTGGAAGTATGCATCCATCTTGATTGCACGCGATTCGACTGCAATGAACTAATCAGAACATGCGGAGAACGGTGCGTGTAAAGATTATTATTCGCTTTCATCGTCATCGTCCTCATCCTCGTCGGCGAAATCACTTAATGGAGGTCCACTACCATCGGATTCATTGCCGTCGCCAAATTCTCCTACACCCTCATCCTCATCCTCGTCCTCATCCTCATCCTCGTCCTCATCCTCGTCATCCTCACTTTCTCCTCCTAACTCGACGTCTTCTACACTACCTTCTTCGTCGCCACTCTCTATTGGGGGTTCTATGTTCATCCGATCCCCTTCTTCTTCGCTTTCTCCTTCCACGTATCGAGTTGGCCGCCGGGCTTTGTCTGGATGGGTAAGAGTGCGGCTTTTCGATGTCAACGACGCAGGAGCCGAGGAAGATCGCATTTCAATTTGGGACAACACCATATCAAGTTTTCCGTTCAAGGACAGCAAACTTTCATGTAATGCCAATCGCGTTGTCAGTGTAGCATGGAGACCTGCCAGTCTGGCGACCAAGTCGGGCATCTGTAATTGGTGAGATCTTCGAAGGAGGACGTGCAGATGACTCAAACGCACTGTCATGAGATGGCCGCTGTGTACAGTGAGCGTCGTTTTTATCCAAGTAATTAGAACAGTGCCTCTCTGTGAACTAGCACCTCCGCCGCCGCCCTTCATATTCGCAGCTCTTGCACCTCTTCCTAGTCTCTCCATACAGGCTAAGAGAAGTGGTAGTGCAAGTTGAGGAGGCAGCCGTCTCACGGTATTTCGAATGAGCACCGTGTCAGAGTGCGCTAAACATGTCTCCAAAAGCCGCGAGTCAGACGAATGTAGAGCTTGTATGAGTGTCCGTGTAAGCGAATGCGCAGGTACGATATTGGGGGAATCTGGCTGTCTGTCGGGCCTTGAAGACGCGCCCAGCCCTTCGTCGTTGTCTGATTCTGAACCCTTGTTCTCGGCATCAGCACCATTCAAGGCTGACAACCTCTGTCCAAGACTTTGTTCAGCAAGATCGGCGTCGAGAGCCCCCTCTACTTGGCGAGCTGCGAGATCTTCGAGGGCTTGGTCCTGCCCGAGTTCCGTGCCAGAATGTATGGCCAACGTCGAGGACTCGGCATAGCGAGCATTTTTGGGTGCGATCTGAAACTATTAGGCACGCAACGGTAGTCATATTACTCCGGTGTGCTCACCGCAGTCGCGGAGTGATTTTCTACCAGTACTTCGTCTGCAGCAGGATGCGACGCAGGCAAGGTAGGCTTTCGCGCGGATGATTTTGTACGCGGTTTTTTCGATCTCGGTGCAGAGTCCATCGTAGAGTCTATAGGCCAGCTGGCCTACCCAACAATTAAAAAAGTGTGTCCCGTTAAAGGTGAGTTAGCGCGCTTACTTCCAATTTCGGCTTTGGTGGTGGAAAGAATAAAATTGTTTTGATAACTCCCCGAGCTTTGACTTGCCCGATTGGTGACTTTGCCGCTTGCTGTGGATTGGCTGTGGATATCTCCCACCTCAACTCCTTGAACAGTCTCGCCAAACTCTGTTCCGTTCCTCTACAGTGCTCAAAGTCATCCACTCACCTTCTCGGCGGTACCATTTCACATAACTTGCAGTAGTCTTGCAAGTCGGGACTTGTCACTCAAATCTCAGCATGAACTACATCCAGGTGAGCATGATCCATCGTCTCGCCATGCCTTCGTACTGACGTAAACTAGCTAGAGAAACTGGGTATAGACTCCATCTTTGATTCTGATGGCGGTTCCACTCATTGATCCCGGCACAGGTGAGGGCACATACGCTACGGTATACAAGGTATCGTGCCCGCTCCCGCCCTTAAACCCTCTTCTCACTGCGTTTGACGTAGGGGCGCTCCAGGACCACCAATGAAATTGTCGCTTTGAAGGAGATCCACCTGGACGCGGAGGAAGGCACGCCATCCACTGCCATTCGGGAGATTTCCCTTATGAAGGAGTTGAAGCACGTCAACATCGTGCGCCTTCACGACGTTATACACACAGAGACAAAACTCGTTCTTATATTCGAGTACTGTGACCAAGATCTTAAGAAGTATATGGATCAACACGGCGACCGCGGCGCTCTCGAGCCCGCGACGGTCCGAAGCTTCATGTATCAACTCCTGAAGGGTACCTCTTTCTGTCACGAGAACCGTGTCTTGCACCGTGACCTCAAGCCCCAGAATCTTCTTATCAATCGCAAAGGGGAACTCAAGCTAGGCGACTTTGGATTGGCACGGGCCTTTGGGGTCCCTGTCAACACGTTCTCGAACGAGGCACGTACCGGAAATTTTGTACTTCATATTTTCTTTGAACTCCAATTTTAGGTTGTTACCCTGTGGTACCGCGCTCCCGACGTTCTCTTGGGTTCTCGGACATATAATACCTCCATCGATGTTTGGTCGTGCGGTTGTATATTTGCAGAGATGATCTCGGGTGTACCTCTTTTCCGTGGTCGCGATAACCAAGATCAGCTACTCCACATCATGCGGATCATAGGTACCCCAGATGATCGTGTGCTGAGGAAGATAGCCACCGATTCTGTATGTGATCACAAACTACCTCGAGTGTTTATTATCACCTCACCGTCTCGACAGCCGGAAATTACTATAAAGCAATACCCTAAATACCCCAAAATTTCCTTTCAGCAAGTTTTCCCTAAAGCGTCGCCTCAGGGTACGTCTTCTGCTCCGAATGAAAAGCCCCTCGGTTGACTTGATCCTGACAGCGATCGACCTACTTGAGCGTCTGCTCCAGTTTGATCCCAGCAAGAGAATCACCGCTACAGAAGCATTATCGCACCCCTATTTTACATCTACAGCCAGCCCTGCGTATGGTCCATCTCCGACACCTGGGTCAATGCCGCCCCCTCAATTCAATTTCCCCCACCCTCACCCACATGCCCACCATCAGCCACAGCCGCAAGTCCAGCAGCAACAACAAACCCAGCCACCACAGCAAATAATAGTTCAGCAGCCAGGACAACAACTCGTTCCTCAACAAGCAGGATACCCTCCTCACCCGCAGTCAATGTTTGTCGCACAGGACGCTGCACGTATGCAGGCTCAGGCACAAGTACAAGCGATGGCGCAGGCACAAGTTGCCCATGCTCATGCTCAGGCACAGGTGGCGCACGTTAACCAGCAGGGCTACGGAGCTGGTGGGTATCCGGCACAGTATCAGCATCCCAGGTGATCCCTACTTTGATTGGACGAAGGTTTTTCTTGTCGTGCACGTCGTTTTACTTGTTTTGTACTATTTTCGATGAGTCGATGTGTTGTCGTAGTTGTAGCCTTGTGAACGTGGGAGAACATTGTACCTCCCAACCATAAAACACAGACAATCGCAGCACACCTCTGTCCTCGCTGTCCACGACGATGTCAACCTTTGAATCGCTCGTGGCCGACTTGACTCGCGACGTGCACCGTGTGCAGCCAAAAGATGCTCTCCAGTTCTGCGCCAATTGGTTTCAATCGCGTTTGGAAGAGCAGCGTACGCGTACGCGGGACGCGCTAGCGCTCCGTGGCCTCTCGTCCATACAGGAGCAGTTCTCTGCCGATTTCTATGTCGACACACCTGTTAATCTCGCCCCCCGTAACGCAACCCCGACACTCGTTCCCCCGTTCTCAAACGTCGCCTCGCAACGCCGTGCATCTGCGTTCCACACCAACTTCTCCCATAGCCCTTTTGGCACACTCAATGTCCCCGGGAATGCATTGCTCTCCATCGATTCAAATGGTGCTAGCAATGGTATAAAACCACCCACCTTCACGCTTGACGGTCGTGAACTTCCTCCCACATCTCCGCTCTCCACCGATCCGTCCAACTCTTTTGCACGATATGATCCCACATCCACACCCACCATGTCCAGCTCTCTCTCGTTGGGTCCGGGTGACTACCTACAGGCCCCCTCTGCCACTATTCTGGCGCGCCGTACCTCTGTTAGCGCAGAGCCGATTGCCGTTGACAGTGGCCACGATGATCCTCTACCTATCTACCCAAAAACACCTGACCAACTCCGCCGTATCAAAGCGTCGATTGCAAGCAACTTTATATTTCGTGACCTTGACGAAGAACAAGAAACCGGTGTACTGAATGCCATGCAAGAGCGCCACGTGAACAAGGATGAAGTGGTCATTCGACAGGGGGATGTAGGAGAATATTTCTACGTCGTCGAATCTGGACTTTTCCATTGTTACATTCATCCGGAACCCTTACCACCTACATGGCTTACGGACAACCCATCTTCCACCATGTCGTCCCAAGCCGACAAGTTCCTGCAGCCTGGCTACCATCCTGTTTATGGACGCAAGGTCATGGAGTGCAAGCCGGGGAATTCGTTTGGGGAGCTTGCCCTGATGTATGGACATCCTCGTGCAGCGACCGTACAAGCTATAGAGCCGTCGACCGTGTGGGCACTGGATCGCATCACGTTCCGCACGATCATTTTGAAGGCTGCTCACAGGCGACGGACCATGTATGAGCACTTTTTATCTACGGTCCCACTGCTCTCCTCCCTTGAGCCTGGGGAAAGAAGCAAGATCGCAGACGCACTTGTGAGCAGAATTTACCCTGACGGAGAGGCAGTTGTCAGCCAAGGCGAGATGGGAGATACCTTTTTCTTCGTCGAGGAGGGGGAAGCCATTGTCACCAAGAAGCAGCGGTGCGAGGAAGATGAGTGGCGCGAGATCACTGTTGGTCGCCTCAAGAAAGGGGATTACTTTGGAGGTAAGCTTTTTTTTTGGTGCACCGCGCGTATATTGGAGGTGACGTGTGCGTAACAGAACTATCTCTGCTCCGACTCGCACCAAGAGCTGCGACGGTGAGTGCAGTGGGCCGGGCTGACCAGTGTCAACCCAAGCTAAAAGTTGCGGCGTTGGATGCACCGTCCTTCACGCGACTTCTTGGACCGCTGAGGGAGATCATGGAGAGAACGGCTGGAGAGAGCTATGGCTTGGTAACAAGGACCAGTCGCTGAGATGGGAGACGTTTATTCGTGATCTTGGATGACATCTTGTAGCATCTGGTTGGTGTATATACCTTGTAGTTGCTGATATTGTATTGTATGACAGTTGCTATGTGTTTCGGACTCGTCGCGATGCCAACAAGAGACAAGTCGAAAAGATCATCAGAGGTGGAGTGGGAGAGCATTTCACACTCCTACAAGTCGGGTCCAAGCAGTCTTTTTATTCTTCCCATTTCTTCGCCCTTGCGTCTGTTCATGCGCCATTTGGCGTCAACGAGTCGTATTTAATAGTCCATCGGATTAACTTGCAAGTCACTCCTTTTTCGCTCCTTAAGCAACGACCTAGTTATGGACCCACACCGTGGCTTCCACCATCGTTTGCTCAATAAAAGACAGGGCCTTGGCGGAGGTGAGTGCCATTCATCAACTCTAGTGTTCGTTCCCTCAGTGCATCATCCAACTGCATAGTCCTGGGAAGTCTATTGTGAGTCCCTACCGTCTAACAGGTGAACGGTTACGTCCAACTCTCCTTTCCCTTCAGGCCTGGTGGTTCGACACCCAGCTCTGTGAGCCAGGAACCAACGACTTCTGCGGCCTCCGGGAACTCCTTGGGCCTCGGCCCAATAGTCGGTGGATTCACCAGTCTCATCGGCGGTGTTCCAACTCCATCGTCGGGACCTTCCTCTACTGCGACATCAAGTCCCCTGACACATTCGTCTTCTAGTTCGACTGGCTCGACAACTGCTCCAGCTTCTTCAGCAAAGACAACTTCCTCGTAAGTCTCTCCCAAGTTTCGTATGATCTCCGACTGAGACTATCAGGACTTCGTCAACCACCTCCACCAGGACCTCGACCACCTCGACCACTCCTACACCGACACCGACACCGACACCGACACCATCAGTCTCTGATACCGTCTATACCTCCTCTGACGGTACTCGCATCGTCTATATCACCAGCACGCCGCCGACTGCGTCTGCGACAGCTGCTCCCACGTCATTCTTGCATAATCCTTCTCTGGAGGGTGGCATCTTTACCCTTGTCGGCATCGCTGTTCTCATCATCGTCTTCGTCATCGTCACGTGGGTCATTCGCAAACGCCGCCGTGATCGTCTTGAAAGAGATCTCGCTGTCGCTGTCACCTTTGACCCTGGTGCGACGGACCATTTTGAACGCCAAGAAGACTCGATTGAGAAACGCCGATTCAGCGGAAGCACCTCGGGTCACGGGCATGGGCATGGTTATGGTTATGGTATAAAGCCGGCATATGCTCATCAGCAAGAGTATCATGGC